>WYDI02041013.1:0-130286 GCA_009867235.2 Psittacus erithacus
TGTTTCATTGTACTTTATGGTAATGACTTGTAATACAATAGAATCATTGATCATGAAACTGATCTGGCTTGCATTCCTGGTGTGGTCACCACCTCTATACTTTGGGAGGTATATTATAGAAGTGCGTAGCAATTACGCATTTTTTGTTTCCTCCTCAGGTGGTCAACCTGTGAAGGAGACATTCCCTTACATTCTCAGCCCCCCCCACCAGACTGTTTACAGCATCATTTGAGAGTTCTGAAGGTTTTGAATTGCCTTTAGGTACCCTTGAGACCTGCCTGCCTGCTTATTGTGGTGGGGATCACCATGTTGGCACACATACAGAGTGTGCTTTATCTACGACGATTTCGTTTGATCTCAAAAGTTAAGCGGAGTCATGTTTGGGTCTTGTCTAGGTTAGACGACGGTATAGGAGGACCAAGAGATTTTCCCCAAGGCTGGACAGTCATGAGTAGCACAGTGTGTGGGACAGTATGGGCACGTATCTAGTCCACTGGGCCCCTCCAGAGCTTTGGAAGCGTTGGAGATCGAAGGCAGCTTTGTGGAGTCCCCAGCGACAATTTGCAGAAACTGTTGAAGGGGAAGGTGAATTATTTTGAGCCTGGTGGGCCCATGACACCTCAGACCATCACAGCAGAGATGCAACATACAGATGGACTCATGATCGAGGGGTGGACTTAGCGATGGACACTATTGCCCAGCTTACTCGTGAGTGTGAAACGTGCTACAATTAAGCAAGCTAAACAGTTAAAGCCTCTTTGGTATGGAGGACGATGGCTGAAGTACAAATATGGGGAGGCCTGGCAGACTGAGTACATCACACAGCCTCTCCTGCTCTGAAAGACTGCTACAAGAGACGGACCCCTACATCATGGACCAGATGGACTCAGCAGGTTTACAGGGATTTGTCCATGTGCTGAGGAATGATATCTCTCTCTCTCTTTCTCTGTGTGAATGCATATATATGTATATATATGAGATAAGAGTGATGGTATATTGAAAAAGTGGGATCTGAGCATGACATGAATGGTATGGAATAAGGGGGGGATACTGTGTTGGGTTCAGCAGTAGCAGTCATTTTTCTCCTTCTTAGTAGCTGGTGCAGTGCTGTGGTTTTGCCTTTCAGCCTGGGAACAGCGCTGATAACACCGATGTTTTTAGTTGCTGCTCAGTAATGTTTACTCTGACCAAGGACTTTCTGAGCATCATGCTCTGCCAGGGAGGAGGGGAAGTCAGGAGGAATCAGTGACAGGACACCTGACCCAAACTAACTAAAGAGGTATTTCATACCACAGCACATCCTGCTCAGTATATAAACTGGGGACAGTTACCCGGAAGGCCTAGATCACTGCTTGGCCTGGCTTGGTATCGGGCAGTGGGTGGTGACTGGTTGTATTCTCTTCCCTTGTTATTTCCCTTATCATTGTTATTATTGGTGGCAGCAGTAGTGATTTGTGTTATACCTTAGTTACTGGACTGTTCGTATCTCAACCCATGGGAGTTACATTCTTTTGATTCTCCTCCCCATTCCTTCGGGAGTGGGGGGAGAAAGGGAGGGAGTGAGAGAGTGGCTGCATGATGCTGAGTTACCAGCTGGTCTTAAACCACGACAAATTGGAAACCTGGAGATCCTGAGTATCAATGAAAACTTACCTCTCCTGAACAGGACATTTACTCAGAACACTTGTAAATAAAATGTCCTCATAAAATGTCATCAGATCTTGCCAGGGACCAGAACTCAAATTCTCCAAAGACAGAGCTCTCCACAATTTCTGACGTCGTAAGCTTGACCAGTACAGATAAAATTATGCATGGCATTTACATGTTTCCAAGATAACATGTATTTCTGTTTACATATATACAACTTTCTCACGATGTGATTGAGAAGGCGTCTAAATAAGACTATTCTTTCCATTTAGACTTTACTCTGCACTCTGCAGTCACTAGAGAGTTGCCACCCTTGCCCCAGGTAGGTCATAGCCTCTAAAAACAGGCTTATTCTTCCTGCTTGAAGAGCACTGTCTCCATTGGAAACAGTTTAGAAATTAACTTCAACCCAACAAACATTAACAAAGCCCTCATAAAGCAAAAACACACTGAGTGTTCCTTAACTTCAAACCTTAACTTTATCAATGCGGAAAACAAGAAACTTTTCAAAACTTGTTCCAATGTTGCAGAAACAGCAGGAGCAGCTCAAATCAGGTAAGTACCCTAGTTAATGCTTACTATAGGGACACTTGACATCTGACTTCTTTTCTAAAGCATTAGAGCTTAAAAATTTGGAAGAATTGATACCGTTTATGAGCTGGCTTACAAATGCAGGAAGGGAATTAAAACAACCCGGGAATAGTAACTTCGGGAATGAGCCTGCAAAATGCTTTATTTGCACGAGACACATTACTTTAGTGATTGTGAACATGACTGCGCCCGACCAGACTGCCCTGCAAGAATGGGGCTTAGTACTTCTAACCCTCATCCCTAGGGAATATTTCACTTCAAACATTGCAGCGAGCAGAGTTTCCTCGCAGAAAACCCTTTCTTAATTCAACAACTGACATGAACAGAGGCAAAACTCCTCCACGCTCCTCCAAGGTGGGGGCAGGCAGCCGTGGTGAGAGGGCTAGCCCCACAGCACCGGCTGCCCGCGCAACGAAGAGAACACCCGGCTGCACACAGTTCCTCCATGACCCCAGCGCCCAAAACACAGCCCCGGCCCCGCCTCCCGGCCCCGCCTCCCGGCCCCAGTCACGTGTCAGGAGGGGCGGTCCGGCCGTCACGTGAGAGTGGGGGCCGCGGCTGGAGGGTAAGATGGCGGCGGAGAGGGAGCCCCCGCCGCTGGGAGAGGTGCGGGCCGCCGACCTAGAAGAGCTGGAGGACGGTGAGGATCTGTTCACCAGCACCGTGTCCACCCTGGAGGTGAGAGCCCGCCCGACACCGCGGGCACTCAGCCTCGCGCTCGGGCCCCCGATGCCAGGCCGCCGGTGCCGCGCTCTTGAGTACTCGGCCTCCGGCCCTTACCGGCCGGGCCCCGTTTTGCAGCCCCGCCGCCTGCCGCTCTTCCGGCATCGGCGGTTCCTCGGCGGTTCCCTTACGGCGGGCGAGGGGCCTCAGCCCTGGGGGGGGGTCAGTGATTCTCTCCCGAGTTTGCCTGCCAAAGAAACTGAAACCTTGTTCTCCGACTACTGCGGTGACAGGTCGCCGGTTTCCCTCATATCTCCCCCTTCTTGTTTTGGTGGGGTGGGCAGCGCAGGGTAGATAAATAAATTTTCCCACCTTTTCTCTTCACATGATGCCAGTTGTGCTGGGCCGTGTCTCCCGTACCCCTGTGTTGTCGTTCCCCATACCTCCCTGTTGCGTGGATTAATAACACCCAATTTTCTTTCTTTCGCTTCCTCCCGAAGCTTCATCTCCTTTCAGTTTGCAGAGACTGGTAGAAACTTATTCCTGTCTAAGCCTGATGCCGCTGGTATGGTGCCCGGCCCTCCGGGGACCCTGGGGGTGGGAGCTGCCGCTGCGGGCGCTGAAGACAGGGAGCGGCACGACAGGCGGTGTGAAACTTGCGGTTGGTCAGAGAAGTCAGGGTTTGGAAGACTTGAAAGTTTGTGGTGAATACATCTCTAAGCCGCACTCGCTTTCCATGCCAGGTCTCCAGTATAGAAACCCCAGAAAAAAATCAGTGTGCAAATATGTCCAACTTCTGAAAGTGCTTATGTGTTCATTCATTAGAGTGGGAGCTTTTCCTGCTGAGTTGTTGTGGTCTTGTTTCATCTGTGTGTTTTGCCAGTATCTTCTGGAAGAACTTGGTCCTTCATATATGTAGTTGCCCATTTAAAAAGAAAACTATTTCTGTAATTCTTTTCCTGAAGTGTTTCCTGTCCCTGACCTTTACAGTAATAGGATCAACTTGTGTTTCTTTGCTTTACTCTGGCTATTGCCTGTCCTTAACAAAAAAAAGTCAGTATACAATGAGGCTCATGAACTTGCTTCTCTCATGTCTATTTATTTATTTATTTTTATAGATGCGTAGTATGTTTATTGGTAAAAAAAGATCTGTAAGGAAAATGCTGTGAAGGAATAGCAAATGATGTGAACTACAGTTGACAAGAATTGTATCAACAGGCTTCTCTTTGTCTCTGTGTGATACAGTGTATATTGCTGGAGTCTTGTTCTCTGTGCTAAGACAGACTGCAATGTAATATAAGTAATGTCTTTACTGATATGGTCAAGAAATAAAGCTGCAAGATATAAAGTAGATTTAGTGTCTTAATCACAGTTACAATGAGAAGTCCTCATATTAATGATTAAAAAGAATTACTGAAAACTCCTCTTAACTGCAAAAACTGTCCAAGGAATGCACTTTGTACTGGGTTGTTTGGCTGATGGTTCTGTTGTGCTGCTTTATTTTTCCGCACGGTCTGTTTAGAAGAAAGTAGGTAAGTAGAAAGAGGAAGCCTCTTCACTTAAAGAGAAGCTTTGAAGAGCTTTGTCAGTAAAGCCTGTTTTGAGGTCTAATCAGCTACGTTTGGGGGAGAGCCATAATCTTGTCATTTTCCTGCAAATTTTTGAGGAACAGATCATGAAAATTGAACTACTCACCAGCTTCAATGCATGTAATTATTATCTTATGCCGTGGGCCTAATTAAACTTCTGTCTTGAGTGTTGTTTTATTCCTATAAATATTAATGAAATAGCTGTTTCTAACTGAAAATGGAAGTTCTGTAGTAACAACAGAATGGCATCATGCTTTAAGTAGTTGATCAGTAGTAGTTTGCTGATACCAGAGCATGGCAAGGGACAGTGAGGTCCAAAGCCAGTGTTCATGAAGGCTGTGATACTTTGAAAGGGTTCACAACTGGTTTATCTTGGAGCTGTCCATTTGGTTTTTGTATGATTAATTTCGTTGCTTTCATTCTCTTTGCAGCTCACAACAGGTGTGCTGCTTCTTTCTCATATGGTTTGATTGTGCAGTGGAGAAGCACTAAGAGCTTCCACTATCTTCTGTGTTAGAAAGCACATGCTAATTCATCTGAAGTTTCTTCTGACAAAATATAAAACTGATTCTCTTATAAATGGGAAACGTGTAATAAACCTGTAATATTTACATATGGAAAGGCTTGCTGACTTTAGTAGCTTATCCGTATTGGCAGATGGAGAATATTGTCTATTTCAAATCAAATTCTCTGATGTGAAGAAAAAGAAGCTGGAGTTTTAACTTTCTTGTGCACATATACTGAAAGTTATGTTTTGAATTCAATCCTCTGAAGTCTGGAATGTAAAACATTCAAAGGTCACTCTAAGCTGTAATACCTGGCCTTTCTGGGGTGCAGTGGGAACACGTTCTAGGACTTGAAGACTTGCTGGGTGTCAGAGAATGAAAATGCTTCCTTTTCTGTGGACACAGAGCATTTATGGACTTTGGGCACTTGGCTGAGCAGCTTGTCCGAGATGGTGGGGTGTTCTTTTCCTCATTGGATATCCACAGTGACCCAGCGTAGCAGAATAATTACTAAGTTCTCATTGTGCCAACTGTAGTGTAATGTCTAGAAGACTGCCTCCATTAAATCCATGATCACCATCTGGTCTCCCTTTAGCCGCCAGAGGTGCTTTCATCAATAGGAGCAGCCAGACTGAATCAGACAAATGATCTAAGCCAAGACTGCATTTACAACGATATGCAATGGTGGATGCCATCTGAAGAATATTGCTGTTCATTATATGTATGTGCTGGCAGCCACGTGCAGTGCTCTCCCAGCTAACAGGTTTTGTAGCTCAAGGACTTCCTGAGCCCTCGGTAACATTACAGTATTAATAATCTTCCATGGTCTTATCTACTTGCTAAATTTTCAAGTGCATGGGTTTTTTTGTTTTGTTTAGAAGAAAACAAAACAGAAATCCGTGTCCATGGTATGCACAACAGGAAGTTCTGTAAGTTAACTGCGCATTGTGAGAAGAGTAATCCCGTTACAAGTTTGTAATCAACAAATTATTAATTTGCTGTCTTTGTCCTGTGCCACTATTAGAAAAGTCTACGAACAGCTGTATTAAAGTCACTTTTGGCGATGTATATTAAAAAAGTGTATGTTAAGGTTTTCTGAAAAATTACATGTTTTGTTCTAGTCTCATTTCATCATTTCCTCCCCCTTCTTCCTCTTTACCATGGTTTGTTTCCTTGCCACTTTCCTTGTTTATCTGTTCCTTCTTCATTTCCCCTAAACTTCTCACTCATTCTGGTATTGCCTCTCTCTATCTTTTGTAAAGCAGGTGCCATGTGCATGTGTACCTAAGCTGCCACCTACACATTTCAACTGGTATTTATGTTCCTGTTTTTGTTTGGGGGGGAAGGGGTATTTGGATTTTATTATTTGTTTCTTTTTTGTTTGTTGGTTTCTTTGGTTTCAGCTTGGTTTTTGTTTTTTGGGTTTTTTTGTTTGTTTTTGTAAAGAAAGAATACCTTAAGGCTCTTGAAAGTGATCAGGAAGCAGTAGATGTAGTAGTCTGTCAGCGACTGGGACAGAATGTGTATGTAATCTCATTGCTAGTTTATCAGTTTACATCAAAGATCTGCAGTATGTATTTAGCTTTTGTACAGAAGGCAAAACATCAGATAGGCCCAGAAGTCCAGATGTCTTTAATGATACTCATTGAATATAACAGGGGCAATTATAGAAGAAGCAGTAAAAACTACGCTGGAATTTCTGACAGGAAAATGCTAAGTACTTTGACACTGTACTATGCCTTTGGAGAAAACTAAGTCTGTATCCAATATTAATTGATGTAATTCTACTGGAAATGTATGTCTTATTCCTTGGTGTTAAATCCAGGCTGTAATAGAAGCATGTAGGTATTTGTTCTAGCATAGTTGCTTGCGTCCTCTTACTTTCTCCTGAAAGTGTTACTGTCCTACCCTTGAATCTGTTCTCTCAGCCCATGCTGTGATTTGTGAACTTCTGTAACACTATTTCAGACAGTAAGCTGGGTTAACTTTAGCATCTAGAATAGTATGATGCTCAGCTTTTGTCAGCCTACTGTGTTGTGACTGCAAGGGGCTTGGAGGAGTTCAGACAAAAAGTTGAACTGGTTTGGGCGGGACCTTGCTAATTCATGGAAGGGAGGATGTCCAAACATGTAGGGCTATAATTTTAGCCGACAGAAAATGTGAGAATTCATTCTTGTTGCTTTATAAGTCACAGCTGTAAAATACTTGGTTATTGCCACTGACTGTAGTGCACAAGAAAAGAGGATAAACCAGCTTGTTACTGCCATGTCAAATTGAAATGGGCCCATAGAGTTCTTAGCAGTCACTTGTTTTATGGAAACATTATCCTGAGGATATAATTATCCTGACTGTCCAGTGTACCAGAGTGTCCTGGTCATTTGGTATCTTGATTGTTGGATGCTTGATCTGACTTTCTTTTAGCTCAGGAGTCACTGTACCTTTCAGAAAATGGACATGTTTTGACATTTTGTAGGTTATAAACAGCTGTGCTACCTGTGTGTGTCTGGGCCATGAGTTTTTTTGCCAGTCTCATCTCCCATTTCTTGTCTGATACTCAGACTTTGACTGTGCTACTAACTCTCCTGACAGCCACTTTAATTACCATTTTAGCTGTATTTCACAGAGATAAAAGAGCAAAGTTGGGGTAAGGTCAGACTACTACACACAGTTCCCGAGTGTTTCTGCTTTGAATTTTGTTGCAGGCTAGGGCAGAATTCAACAAGCAGTTTGAGAGACTGCTCCTTTCATTGCTCATCACTGCAGTTTATTTACTGGTTTCCTCACATTGTATGTGGGCTTTTCAGAAAGTGGCAACTTTTGGCAAAAGGAAGGGGCTATAACCTCTTCTGTCATTTGAATGGAGTTGTTCCTTATTGCTACCATAATGTGGTTTAGAGGAATATAAATTTTTTTGGCATCCTGGTGTTTGCTTTCATCTTCCTTCTATTTTCAGCAAATAAAACCTTGAGTTAACGCCTACGTTGAGAGAGCCTTGATTTCATATGTCCTCTGAAAAATTATTTTATACTGTGTCTGAATTTGTCTGGCAGGATTTTTATTGTTTCTTGCTTACTTCTTCTGTACCAGAACTTCAGGTGAACGAGGTCCTGACATATGTGGAGGGCAGGATATTCCTCTGTGCTGCTTGAAGTAAAGCAGCAGTGCCATACTCCATGTCGGGAACTACACTTTTCTTGGAGAGCTAGCTATGAGGAATGCCTCTCCTTTAAAACTGTTTTCTCTGCTGTGTTTATGAAAGTACAGTCTGGACAGACTTTTTCAGTGGCTTCTCCACATTTTTCAGACTTTTAAAAATCTTTTGTAGTCTGTGGCATTTGTTGAAGTATAGCCTGAATTGTTTACTATCCATTTTAAATTCCGGTTCTGAACTTAAATTATGACAACTTAAGGCAAAAACTAGAAAGCAAACAGTGGCACAATTTACACTTGCTCCTTTTAAAGTTCATTGTCCTGAGTTCAGCTGGATGCAGGACATGCATGCATTCAAGAATAAATATGCTGTGGTTGAAAACTCCGTAGCTAGCCATCTTGGGTGAAGTTGCAGAAGTGAGTCTTGCAAGTTTTCTAATACTATGGCAGTAAACATAGTTGATAGCTGTTCAACAAGGATTTTCTAACTGAAGCACTGATCTTCAGTTTGGTGTGTGAATAAGCTATACTTTTGGTAGCCCAGCTTCAGTATTGCTTTAATTTTCCTATTTTTCACAGAGTAAGTTCTAGTCTTCAGTGAATTAAAAGGACTGTATGGCTTCCTTGTACAGTACAATGTGACTGTCTGTGGCAGTAATCCCCAAATTCAACCTGTTTCAAAGCCTTCAAGATTACTTACAGCCACAAGCAGGTTTGAATTCTTTGGATGGCATTAATGCATTCTTTTTACCTCTGAAAAACTGGGATAAAGCACTTGGAGATTTTTTTTTTTATTACTCTTTTTCTCTGTACAAATCCAGATTTAAATCCAGGCCTTTCCAAAAGGAACTTAATTAAATTATGTTGAGCAATGCTAATAAACTTACTGCAGATACTTCTGCAGCAACTTTTGTTTCATGTTAAGTAAACCTGAGGAAGTGGGTGACTTTTTTTCTCTCTGATAAAGAAATAAAAAGAGCTGTTGACTAGCTTATCTTTTGTTCATGGTTACCATGTTTAGAGTAGGAAATGGAAATAGCTGCCAGGGTTTCCTTTTGGTACATCTTGCCTTGTTTCTTTGCAATGGAAGAATGTTTGTTGCAATAATTCTTACATACTGACACATGGCAACTGCTCTCTACTTATTATTTCAATTTTTATTCTTCTGGCTTTTTTTTTTTTTTTTTTTAAACAGTCAAGTCCTTCATCTCCAGAGCCAGCGAATCTTCCTGCAGAAGACCTCAGCACAAACTCCAACGGTCCAAAGCCAGCAGAAATCATGCTGGATGATGACAGAGAAGACCTCTTTGCTGGTAATTCCTTTCTTCTAATGTGTCTATATAACTCTTGCTCTTGGACGAAAGAAACGTGCTTTCCTGGAAAGGGGGGTGTTCTGGTTTCAGCTCTTAACAGTTATTTTTCTCCTTCCTAGCAGCTGGTGCAGGGTTGTGTTTTGGGTTTAGTCTGAGAACAATGCTGATAATACACTGATGTTTTAGTTGTTGCTAAGTAATGCTTACCCCGATCAAGGACTTTTCAGTCTCATGCTCTGCCATGAGGAGGGGCACAAGAACCCAGAAGGGAGGAGGGACAGGATTCCTGACCCAAACTAGCCAAAGGGGTATTCCATACCACAGCACATCATGCCCAGTATGTAAACTGGGGGGAGTTACCCAGCTCAGGTCAGGCTGGGTATTAGTTAGCAGGTGGTGAGCAATTGTATTGTGCATCACTGCTGTTTCTTGGGGTTTTTTTCCCATTCCGTTTTTAGTTTTATATTCTCTGCCCTTGTTATTTCCCTTCTCATTAGTAGTGGTAGTGGTAGTTTTTTATTATACTTTAGTTACTGGACTGTTCTTATCTCAATCCGTGGGATTTACATTCTTTAGATTCTCATCCCTATCCCACTGGGAGCAGGGGGGAAAGAAGTGGGGGGAGTAAGCAAGCAGCTGAGTGGTGCTGAGCTACTGACTGGGCTTAAACCACAGCAGAGGGTTAAAACCTTTTAACAGTTTGACAGTGAAGTACAGGCTGGGGTTTTTTGGTACTTGGTAATGTTAGTTAAGTTTATGAAATACAAGTTTCTCAGTGGTGTCAACTGTCAGTGCAGAGTGTGACAGTGTTAGCTGGTTAGTGACATGTTCTGCTGACAGTAGTAATAGTATTTATGTAATTAACAGTATTCAAATCTGTGTGTAAAAATGATTGAAGTTCACATCCATTTTTTTCTAGTTAATAATGACACAAAAGCTGTCCCAGTCTTTTTTACAGTTATAAAGAAGGACAATTCATGTCATATTGGAAGTTGGAAGGTATTTCCTTTTTCTTAAGACTCCGTTGTTACAGTGAAAAGATAATGAACTGGCATATGGCACCAGTCGTATCATTTCACTGTAAGTCTCTGATACTTGACAGTCCTGCATGTTTTGGAGAAAGATGTGTGAAAGTTCTGAGAAATAATCAGTGAACAGACAACACATTTCTAATGCTTCATTCATCTAGCACTACTCTGGTGGTGTTCCTTGGCTGCCCTAACATGGATTATGGTTACTGTCAATTAACAGTTGTAGGAGCATTAACTGTTAAAGAAAGGAAGTGTAATATTTGGAGTGCATTATGTACATCCAAAGATGGTTCTGAATGCTTTCTTCTGAATACTAGCATTTTTCCTGTTACTACATACTGAGTCAGTTGGCAGTCTGTTTTGAATACAGTCCTCATCTCATCTTCACTGATTCCCTGCTGTAGTAGTTTGAAAAGAAACTTGTTAGCCTTTAGTTCTGGGATATTTTGTGTAGATACATGTATACACATGCCCATTACCTTTGTTCTGAACTTACTAAACATGTATTTATATATATGTGAAGTTGTATTTGCTCATGACACTGTTAAAATGTCTTGACTAGTTTCCTGATTCCCTGAAACTGTTTTAAGAGAAAAAGAATAAAAAGTGGAAAGTTAATCTTCTTCTGTATTTATATTACCTGATATTATGAAGACCAGCAGTGCTTTAGCAATGAAGCTTTCTAGTACTAGTAATTTGGTTATTTAGCTTCAGTATATAAACCCAGCTTTTTAGAACCATAGAGCCATCTGGAATGAATATTTTAGGAAAGCCTGTTCTCCTTTGGATAATATTAAAAAAAAAAAAAAATGTGTCTGGAGTAAATATTGAGGGGAACCAGACAGAACAAATGTTAGCAGCTAAACTGACTCAACTGAAATGAATGCTGTGAGGATAGCATGCAGGACTGATTTCTTGAGGTTGAGTTTTGCTATGAAAGACATTCTTTTAAATTCATGCAGCACTGAACTGACAGAATCTGACATACTTCATGTCTAACACAAGTAAGACTGGTCCTTAAAAGGTCAATTTATATGCAGACTGAGGCTAGTGCAAAGTCTCAACTAGAGGAAAGAAATAAGAGTGATTTATGGAGCCTAAGACAGAATATGACATCTTTCGCAGGATACTGTTCTAAGCTGGAAGCTTATGCAATACAATTGTACCCCAGTGACAGACTTCTGTCTTTGCATCACTGTCAGCATAGGTGTTCTTGAAAACAATATCACTCTGCACTTACAAGTATAACTGTTCTTTTCCTTCTTAGGACTGATTTGCTAGGCAATGATGTTAATCCATCTGATTAGCTTTCTGATACTGATTTGCAAAGAATAGAGAAAATATGAGAAGGCAGCATAAGGTATCTATTTTCTTGCTTCTAGCATGATTGCATAACCCTGGCTCTCTATGAAAGCAGGACTTAATTTACAAGGGAGTGTGATTGTGTTTTTTCCTTCCACATGCTGAAATTCCAAAGAAACCTATCTTGGCACAGCTTATAGGATTGGTTAACTGGAGAAAAAGAGAATGATGTTACACAGGTTTCTAACTTACATTGCTTCTTCATTGAACTATCAGACACTGTAAAATGAGGGTAAAGAAATTCTGTAGGTTTGAAAAGGAGTTACTGTGAAAGGAGGGATTTTGATGCTTTGGGGGCATAAACAATTCTAGTTTTGCAGACTTATTTGTAAAAAATGTGATAGCATGTGTCTGTAGCTATTGTAGGCTCGATAAATCTTTTTCATTATTCCATCTAATAATGCAACCTAATAGAAAAGGAGGTGAGGAAGAACAAATTATATAATTTCCTCTACTGTTTTAATGCAGTGCAGAACCTGGAATTTTTTTTCAGGCTTTTTTGACTATACTTAAACCCTCTTTGCTGCTGTGTTTCTGCAGCAGCCAAAAAACAGTACGTGCAATAAAATGTTTTAGATGCTCATTACCTTGTCTTTGGCAACTCCTAAGTGACTCATTAAAACTGGGTTTCCAAGATGGAGGAAAAATGTGTTTTCCAGCTGTCATTGGAGGTCAGTAAATTTTCCTGCTGTATTTATTGGTATTGTGGTTCTTAGTTCTGTAAAAAAGCAAACTGTCTTACCAAACCTGCTTAAACACTGTCATCCTTAGAATAAAAGTCCATGTGTTGATTTTTTGGCAAAAAAATAACTATGTTAGCTTACCTTGTAGAGCTCTAACATGTGAAGACCATAATGGTCAGGGGTCTAAATCAAGTAGTATCAAGAGTATAGTATTAAGAGTAAGTTCAGGAGCTTTAGGGTGTGTCTAAAAACTTGTCTGTCCATAAACTGTAGGGTGAAGAACAAGAGGCTCAAGTAGTCTTTCAAAAGGTTGGCCTGAAGTTCTGTTAATAGCTTCAGAAATGTGCTGTGGATGGCCTGTGCAGGACATAGCTGTCTGTGCCTTCTGCCTTTAGTGCTCATAGATAATGAGCAGCTCTGTGAAGCTGTACCAGTGCTCTGTCACTATTTTTGGAAAAATGGCAAATTACAATTTTTCTTCTGCCCTAGTCTGGTGGAAGATTACTTTTACTGTTCTTTTGTTGTGTGTTTGGGTTTTGTGCGGTTTTTTGGTTGGGGTTTTTCATCTCTTATAAATGTTTTGAATAGGTTATTTTGTGTAGATACCCAACTACTGTGTCCTGATGGAAAGACAATGCACTGGGGAGTTGGGGTGATATTTGGTGTTTGTTTAGTTTTTGTTTTGTCTCTATTCAGGTCATGATAGGTTTGTCTTAAGCCTTTTTTCAGGGAGTTAATATAGAAAAGGTGATGCTAATTTTGTGGACCAGATAAGACATATGCTTTAAAGCCCAGCTGAACGGCAGAAATTTCTAGCTGTTGCGTATCAGACTGTTGCAATGTGGTGTGTCTGATCAGAAGAATTCAGTGCAGATGCTAGTTGTTCAGTTCTAGGTCTCTTCTGCAAGAACAAATGCATAAAAGCATGTGAACCTACAGCTAGAAGCTAGAAGAGAGAAGATTAGTGGCTGACTGTTCTGTTAAAACTATTTCTGCTTCCATTATTATCCTTGGTACTCCTAGGATAACAGTAAGGGTCATGGGCTATGACTTACGTGTCGTAATTTTCATAGTTCTGTTAGGATATTTGTCTCTGAAATACTGCTACACCAGGAGAAGCCTATTTTAATAACTTGTTCTCTGTTTTGGACAACAGTTTCTACTTCAGTTTACTTGCACATACCCCTTTAAGTCATGTCAGAATGTTAGAGGTCCGGCATTTCTAGAAGTGTTACCAGTAAAAATGACTTAATTCAGCTAAAATGAGCTGCTAGTGAGAACTTGCAAACTTGCACTTTTTAAGATGATGTTTGATAAATACTGGTGGTGAAAAATAAGCGTCTTGGTAGTGATCCATAACAGATGGCTGTTTATGGATTAAAAAGTAGGTATTTATGTGTAGAGGTCTTACAGCATTAGATTGTTGGGTTAATATGTGCCTATAGCTGCTATAAGTGATGTGAGTGTTGGATCTCGATGTGTTCCTCTTAGAAGCTGGAGGGAGCCATTACCTTTCATTGTGCAAGAAGAGTTTATGTTTTTGAGAACTTCCCCAGAAAACAAGACATCTGGATTTCATTTTTCATGCAAATAGTAACACAGAATATTTAAAAACAAAAACAAAAGAAAAACAACCGTGAGACCACAACCTAAGTTTTCAGGAGAAAACTAGAAAGAATAAATGAAGCAAATGTTTCTGAAAGTGCCATGTCTTCTACTCTGAAGCCTACCAAATTCATCTTGCCGTAAAAACCAAACAAGCCAAAAAAAAAAACAAACCACAGAAAACAGAGAAAAATTTTCAGTGAAACTTTTACATCTAGCTATGTCATCTGTTTCTCAAAGTGAAAGAATATGTGTAAGAGACACAAATGCTGGAGTTCGTCATAAATCTTTTTCTTGGAGAGTAGATCTTCAGCTTATGTACTACTCAAAGACTGCTTTTCTGAGGGGAAAAACAAAAGCTAGAAAGTGTAAGAACCTGCTGTTATGCTGTTATGAGCCTGCCTGTGTGAAGCTATTACTTCTTTTCCCTTCAGAATATTTTAATGCTTTTGTTTAAAACAAGAAGTGCATCATCCTTGTGCCTGTCCTGCTCTGTTCCATCACCTCCTTCCACTGTCTTTTGCATTTCATTCTTCTAGATTTACATAATGTCTTGGATGCATGCTGACTTGAGGAGAGAGGTAACAGGAGAGGATAAATTCTCCTCTCTTCCTTAAAAAACTGACTTTCTGCTTTCAAGTAGATACTATTTTCTCTGTTAAGCTCTTCCAGGAAAATAGGAAAGAAGGGCTAGTAGACAGCACCTTCAAAAACTTGCTCTTGCTTAACTAACCTGGAGTTGCACAACTTTAAAAATACTAGTGTGAATGGAGTCTAATGTCACTGGTCTTGCTGAAAGGAAACCTCCTTGCCTTTCCAACTGCTTGTTCTTGCTGCTTTTTCTTTTACAGAAAAAATGCACAGCTGAGTAGATAGCTTCAGCTATCTGCTGAACAGTAGCAGGGGACTAATCCTGTCTGGAGTTCATGTTACACACAACCTAGAGCAATTCATAATACTGATGGCTGTGTGGATACAAGTCTGAAAAAGAGTGCTGGGATGGAATGTGCTTGTGTTTCATCTGACAGCAGTGTTGGTTTGTTATGTTGAATTCATACACCTTTTTTTCATGAAGTCCTGCTTTTACAGTAACAAGAATTCTTTCTCAGCTGCTGAAAGGGAGAAATTTGTGTGCTTTGAATCATTTCATTACTTGTTGTGTAAGCCTGTCTAAAATTTGAAGGTACAGAGAAGTACTTAGTGATGGTTAATGGTTTGTTTCCCAAACACACATGCTGGAATATAGCTAGTGATAGAAAAAGGAAGAATTGAAGTGGAATTGCCTTGTTTTATATTTTTTAATTGCATTTTAATGTATATAACATACTGTGTTACTATACTATATATAACTATTTTCTGATAAATGTTTCAGTGAGATAGTCATTAACATATATGTGGAGTGCTGTTAGCCAAATGAGAGACCTACCTCTTTTCCGTGTTTAAATGTTGTTCTTCTGCCAGTCTAAAAGATTATTTCTCTTTTTCATTTTTTTTTTTTTTTCAGTTGCCTCAGCATGACTTCCCACCAGATCTAAGGTTTTGAATTAAGGTGGTTTTTTTGGTTTTAAGATGCAGTATCCTTTCTGTGGCATTGAGGGCAGGGAGCACCAGCTGGATTCTTCAGAAAAATTTAGCAGTCAGAATAAAGGAATAATAAGAAAATAAGTCTTTTCAAAGAAAGCTTTTAGATAATCTTTTGTTCATATTAAAAATAGAGAATATGAAAAGGTGCTTGCTTTGAAGGTTAGTTTGAAATCTGTAACTACGGAAGTCTGAGAGCAGAGAAACACAGGCACAGGTTGCCCAGAGAAGCTGTGGCTGCCCCAGCCCTGGCAGTGTTCAAGGCCAGGTTGGATTGGGCTTGGAGCAACCCGATCTAGTGGAAGGTGTCCCTTCCAACCCAAACTGTGCTGTGATTCTATGAATTTGAAATTAGGAAGAGCACTGCCAGCAGGTTGAGGGGATTGGCCCTTCCCTCTGCTCAGCCCCTCATGTGGTGTGGCCAGATCTGGGATGCTGGGTGCAGGTCTGTGCTGCCTCTGCAGGAGAGACATAGACAGACCAAAGGGAGTCCAGTGCAGGGCCATGAAGATGATTAAGGACATGAAGCATGTAATATATGAGTAGAGACTGAGATAGCTGTGGCTGTGCATGCTGGGGAAGAGCAGGCTGTGCGGGTAATCCTGCAATGTATAAATACCTGATGGGAGTGAATGGAGAAGACAGAACTAGACTGCTCAGTGGCACCCACTGACAGGCCAAGAGGCAATGGGCACAAACTGAAATACAGATAATACATATGAAAAAAAAAAAAAAAAAGGGTTTTGGTTTAGTTGGTGGGGTTTTGGTTTTGGCGGTGGTGGTTTTTTTTGCACACTGTAGCTATTTGACAAATTTTGAAGTAGATCTCCACTTTTCTTAGTAAGGATTAAGTTATATTCATTGCATGTACCAGGCTTTAAAAAGTTTGGATGAAAGATGGTATATTTTCTTTTGAAAATTAAGTGGTTTGTATAGGCAAAAGTTGCACAGGCGTTTTAACAAATTGCACAGTAAATGTTTTTGATAACTTTGTAACTTGGATAGGACCTGTTTTAGTGCCTTTTAACCTGCTTGGTGAAATGGTTGCCATGGGAGGTCTGGTTTGTTAACAAAACTTGAGATCTGTTGGAAAGTCAATTTTGGTATCAAATTCTGTGGTTAGTGTTATCTTTTAAGGAACTACAATTCTTGAAAATGCACATTTGGCAAGAGCCACAGCATTAGTTATTTGAACTAGAAGAGGAACTTCTGTGTGTCCAGGAAGTGTGTAGTTTGTCAGTGGTTAAATCCAGTTAGTGGAGGAAAGCACATGGGATTTGTAGAGCAGAGATTTACATCCTGTTTAAAGGTAGATGAACTGCTACAGTCTGAGAAAAGTATTCAGTTTTTAGTGAACTGCTTTAAACTCCCAAGAGAATGAAGATAGACTAAAGATAGTTAGTCTTACTAGTAAGAATGTCTCACCTGCTAGTATTTCTATTTCACAGGTTGTGAGGCAAGAGTGTATTGCAGTTGTGTAACTTCATTTAACAGATGGCATGGTCTGCTCAGTTATCAGCCTACATGGCTAAATCAGCTGTTTTTCAAAATGTGAAAACTAAAATTGGTACAGGTACTGAAAAAGAGCTGCTTTTGTGATAAATAAATAAAATATACATCATTCGTTTCCGAAATATCTTATGCAAAAATAAATTACTTGGCACTTGTGACTTCTCTAAGAGACTGCTTACCTAACAATATAGTTAAAATAAACTAATTTTTTTTGAAAAAGAGGCAACTTATGTTACAAGATAGTTGCAGATGACCTTATTAAACTTGTAGATCGATTTTGTGTGGGGGTGTTTGTAATTTTTGTGATGCATATCTATCTCTATTGCAGGAAACCTTTGCTAACTCAAAATGTTTTTCTAGAAGCAACAGAAGAAGTTTCGTTGGACAGTCCAGAGAGGGATCCCATACTTTCACCAAAACCTACTCCTGCAATCACTCCTGTAACACCTGCTACATTAGTAGCTCCCAGAATGGAGTCAAAAAGTGTGGCAGCCCCTGTGATTTTTGATAGATCCAGAGAAGAGGTATGTGGTAAACTTCTAAATTTTGAAAATGTCTGGTTGGTTTTTTTAAGTTTTTCTGGTTTTTTAAATCATAGCTCCTAAATGTTGACTCGTGGGATCATCCTTTCCTAAGTAGGTAAAAGAAAACGGATTCTGTTTATTTTGCATGTAAAGTTTACTGTGAATCTGACTCATGACAATACCTTAAGATCTCTGTTTTTATCAAACTTACATTATATGAAAGACTCTGAAATTCTGCATTGTTAGATCTCAGGCAAGTATCAGAAAATTTTCTGTTACTTTTCTCTTCCCAAGCTCTTCTGCTACGGAAAACCTTAAATAAGGTATTTCTGTCTTTTTATTAGATGCATATAGAAACATCACAAATGAGTGTTTTTTTTTTTTTGAAGCATGGTGTCTCGTGGTATTGTATGTGATAGAATGAACATACTCCTAAGATAAATATTTACTAAAATTTCTGAGGCCAACAAGTCCTGATGAAAGGCTGCCATACTAAAAGCTTTTGCAGGAAGGCTTCAGTCTTAGAATCACAGAACCATTTAGGCCAGAAAAGACCTTTAAGATAATCAAGTCCAGTGATAAACCTAGCACTGCCAAGTCCACCGCATGAACTCTGTTACAGTCACAAACAGTGCTAGAAATTATTCATTCAGTGTTTGGTGGTGAGTCTGGAAGGGGTTTTTAATTAAACAAACATGCTGACTTTTCCTCCTCTTTCCTCTATACCTTTATCCTTGTAATCATATATAACATGGAAGCACATAACATTGTTAAATATGGCATATCTTTTTCCTAGATTGAAGAGGAAGCAAATGGAGATTTGTTTGATATAGAAATCAATGTATCTGACCCAGAGAAAGTTGGTAAGTTCCTCAAGCCTAGGAAGTCAGATAGTAGACTGTCGTATCCCTTGAAGACTATTCTGAGATTTTTAGCATGATTTCTCTTTCAGTTATCTTTTGGCAGTTATTAATAGCAAAAAGGAAAGCTATTTCAGAGCAAAAAGTTTATGGAGGGATAAAAAAAAATTGCCCTATGATAAGAATCTTAATTTTCTTACAGGAGATGGCATGAATGCTTACATGGCTTACAGAGTAACGACGAAGGTAACTAGTACAACAAATAATTGCAGATAACTTTGTATTGTAGCTGAGTGGATGGATCAGTAATTCACAACAAATTTATTTTTATTTTTTTTAAGACATCACTTTCCATGTTCCACAAAAATGAATTCTCTGTTAAAAGAAGATTCAGTGACTTTCTTGGCTTGCACAGCAAATTAGCAACAAAGTACATGCATGTTGGTTACATTGTGCCTCCAGCTCCAGAGAAAAGTATTGTAGGTAGGTATAGTTCCTGTAAGGTTGAATTTAAGCGTGACATTTAAGTACTGTGATAAAAATTAAGTATTTTAGTACATGTTAGGCTTGTAAAATAAATAATTTTTCTGGACAAATATTACTTATTGCTTATCAGGTGGTCTGAACCTCATACCACCTCCTTGTTCTTTATCAAATACTTTGTTCTCTATTTTAGAAAAGTTCAGGTTAAATTGGAAAGATAAGTACTGGTCTCTTCCTAACTCAGACCAGCATTGATAATAAGGAAGACATTTGTCTGAATATGTGGCCTTCTGTCTCTTTATCTATCATTCCTTCTTCACTATTGCCCTTCAAGAGCTGATTAGTGTATCAAAACAAAGATGTTAAATGAGAGTTTATTTTTAACTTGTGCTGTTATCAGTTGCCTGCAATATACAGAGCTTCATATGTACTCCACTTCTAATACTGTTTGTTTTACTGTAATACTGTCTGTTTCTTTTTACCACTGTGCACACTAAAACCTCTCCTTAATTCTTCTTAATTCAGAAGATGCTTTGAGTAATGCTAGTCTATGTGAATGCCTTGAAGAATCAGATCTTTTCTCCATGAACTAAGAAGCATGTGTGATCCATTGAAGCAACTTTAGTTTTATGCTGTATGTAACAGCGGTTCATTCATAATAACTAAATCCTTAGAACTCTAAAACCTGCTGAAGTCTTTTGGCTGTCTCATATAAATAAGTGATTGGCCTCTAGAACAATGATATGTGGGGAATGGCAGTACTCAGGGTTTGGTTTTTTTTTTTTCTAATAGTTTTAAATGTAAAGCTAATGAGAGCTGCAGCTTTTCACATAAGTAGGAATAGGCAGACTGTGTAGATGCAGGAAACAGAAAGCTTGGAAAAATCATGCTTTTAATTCTGTGGAAAAGCATGGTATTTTTCAGTGAGACTGAAAATTTGTTCTGAATTTTTGGTAGTTCCTGAAAGTAATGTATGAGTTTGTAATAACCGATTTTTCATTTGACAAAAATGAGCTTAATTACAAATGCTAACAGGGCTTATAAAGATGGAATAAGGTTTCTAGTGCCCATTGGATGATACAACATTTAACTCGTATATGAGAGTGTGCAGTTACATGGAAATGTATTACTTGCATCACAATTCATCTGAAGACAAAGCTTGGACTGGATTTGAGGTACCACTTGAACAAAGCGAGCATAAATATTTGATACACCTGGAAGTGTGTAAAATGGTGGGAATTACTGCAGTCTAAGCAAGCACTGGCTGTCACTTCAGATTCTTGTATAGAGACTTTGTTAAGCTACAGATAAGTTGGAAAAACACACAGACTCTGTAGGACATTTTCCAAAGAGGATGAAACTCCTGCTTTAAACTTAAACTTCAGTGCACAGGCAGTATTTAGTTTTGTACAAAAATATGTAGTCCATCTACTTCTGATTTTGGATGTGAGATGAGATTCTAGGCTGATTTAAAATGAGATGTCTTAAAGCAGAGAGGTGACAAAACAGCTGAAGGTAAGATGATGTGTTTACGTCATGTGTTCATTTTTGAAGTCTTAATAGGAACAGCATACATTTGGTGTTATGCAGTGTATTGTACAGAAGTCCTTAATCTATTCACTCTTGTTATGCTGCTGCAAACACGTGAAGTTTTAAGCTCTAGTTATATTTTGGTGACCGGTGGGTAGGGATGGCATTTCAGACCTTAGCCACAGATTCAAGTGGTCAGTTATTGACTGTGGAATAACAGGATAAAACTGAGTCAGGAGTGAGGTGGAGTTGGACCTTCATCCAAGCTGCCTCACTGCTTTTGTATGTGTGTTGGGAAATTATGTTTTCTGGGTTTAGAAAATAATCTATGAAGTCACGGATCCTTTCCAGTGAGGGATTAGAAGAGTGCTTTGGCAACAGAAACTGCTTTTACACTTGCATTTAAATAGACTTACATTAGCAGGGAAATAAACTTGGCATGATACCTGGAAATAACTGTCAATATCACAAGGCAGGAATTAATGACATTGGACAATTGGTTATTGCATATTAATTTTTTTCCTTTTTATCAGATGTAAAGGATCTTTTACAATTTTCTAAGTTTTAGCATTTCATGCTTCCTGCAGTGAAATATTAATAAAAAATGTGTAATGCAAAAATATGAGGCATGTGAATTACCTCACCTCAATACTTTAATCCTCGATACTTAATTTTACAGATAAATTTGAAGACTTACATTACATTGTGTAGTATACTTAGTAAAAAATGCCAATCAGACTTATATTCATGATGTTACAGAGAAGGGAAAACGTAAGGCTTCACTAACAGGTTAAGGAATCCCTTCTGGTTCCCATAAGGATGTTGTTTGTCCTCCTGGTGGGTTACTGCGTGAAACTTCTGAAGCCAGAAGGGACATTGGGAGTGGAACAACTTTGGGAAGTGTTGACCTGGCAGGTCACAGAGCACATATTCAGAATCTCAGACTTAGAACTTTTGGTTGGAGAAGCACAGAACTAACAGAGCAGGAATATGTCTGGGCTGTATCATAATATACCTCTCTTGTGTTTTAGGAAATAAAAATAATTATGAATGTGCAGTGTTTCATGGTGGTTTTGATAGAACTCGGGTACCTAAACTCTTTGGGGTTTTAGGTCTTTAGCAAGAAAAATGCTGACCTCACTATGACAGTTTTTGAGTTCTTGTGTTGCTGTGGTTGAATGTATTTCCCATACCACGGTACATCAATAACTCTGACTCCCCTGTCATAGTTTTTTGGTCGCTCTTGACTTGGGCAGAGGAAGTGATGTAAGGCTGCGTGTATTTCATTCTACTAATTTTAATCTCCATTCAATTCATAGTTGTTCATATGCTTCAGAATTTTCCGAGCTGGTTAGTTTGTCCTAGTTGACTAAAAATTTCTAGTTTTAGAAATTAATTACAGAATGAAAATAATAGTAATAAACTTGATAGGCTTGTAACATGAGATTTATTTTACTATTCTGCTTTCTCTGGGTAACTGTTTTCTTCTTCTGAACATGAGTGACCATTAAGACTGTGATCTTCATTTAGATTGTCTTCATAAATGCAAATTAAACTAGTTTTGTGTAACTTTTAGTCACAATTAATATATTACAGGTAATTGCATATTTCACAGGTCTGATTCCACAAAACCATGCAGCATGCAGTGTTGATGTTTTCTCTGTTGCTGTGTAGTGTTTTACATTGCAGTTTGACTTAAATACATAAACTTGGGTGAGCTTTGTCTTCTAATCACGTCAGTTATGTTAATGATTGATTTATGATAAGATCAATATGATGCTATTTTGTTCAAAGGCATGACCAAGGTTAAAGTAGGCAAGGAAGATTCTTCATCTACTGAGTTTGTAGAGAAAAGAAGAGCAGCCCTAGAAAGGTAATGTATGTGTCTAAAACTTGTTTAGCCTCAGAATGACTTGTAATATACTACATGGGCTCTGTAATTGGGGTCTTGGCCATCTTAGATTGGTTCTGGAGGCTATATGCAGCTGCCAATTTTTTGTGTAGAAATGGAATAATTCCAGTTAATAATGGGAAATGCAGCCTCATTCATAGAGCAGATTGTAGTTAACTCTTCAAACTGGTTGGTGCTTAAAATTCAGATTGTAGAGATTCGGTAGGTAAAACTTTATCTCTTTAGCTTAGGCATTTTAGGTTTAAGGTTTAAGGAATCAAGGCATATGACCAGTGTATCTGTTGCATGGAAAGTCAACTCTTGGGCAGTGAAAAAGGTGAAAGAGACCTTCAGTCACTTGAAAGTAAAATGGTCTTCTGACAACAGTACATGGGCGAGACTCACTGAGTTTTGGCATAAGAGATACTTGATCTCTCACTCAGCACTGGTATACCACTAATATTGTTCAAGTACCTTTACTGTGGAAAGGTACTGTTGATGATCCACTGCATCATTTTCCCCTGTGGGCATGACTAGTAAAGCCTTCAGAAAGTAACTGTTAAAACTTACATAAGAATACAGCTTCCGTTTTGGTGTAATTTTATAGTAAGCTGTATATAGATCATTGTAATGCAATCACATCATATGGGACCAACAGACCATGTAACAGTAAAGTCAAAGGTTTTAGATTGTATATTGAAAGACCTAACAGATAATGTGTGAAGCTCTTGAACTTCTGGAGTTCCAGAGCCAATCTTAAACAAAAAATATGTGTAAATATGGTTTGAAGAATCACCAGAGAGGTAGAGGAATGAAGAGGCATGGAGGCTGAACTGTCATCTGACCCTTTAGAGGTGACATTTTAAGAGTATTCAAGCCCCGTTAGATAATGAGGGAGGTTGTGTACTGCATTATACCTGTTCTTTACATGGACACTTTTCAATGCTGTCAGGCTCATTAACTCTGTTTTCTTATCTAATGCTTTAATGTTTAAAATCATAGGTACCTACAGCGAACAGTAAAACACCCAACCTTGTTGCAGGATCCAGATTTAAGACAGTTCTTGGAAAGCTCTGAGGTATTTAAGTTCTCTCAAGTTTCCCTGATTGTTTCTAGATATGGTAACCTACAAAGCTATATGTTCTTTTTGTATTGAGACCTCATTCCCTAAATTGGCATGCAATCAAATTGAGCTGTAGCCTTCATGGGACAGAATGGCAGAGGCTACTTAGGGAATGGTGTACCTCTGCCTGTGAGAAAAGCTAGAGAGATAGTGGCCAAAGGCTATTTGCTGTTGCTATCCGTATGCGAGTTGATCTGTCCAGTTCTGACTGAAGCTTGTTATACATGGTGAAAATCCATAATTGCTGTTACTGATTGTTACATAAGATCATAAGATCAAGAATTAAACTGGCTTGGAAGCAGGTCTGTTGCCTCGAGGAGTCCAGCTTGAGGTGTGTTGGCATGATAATGTGAAAGTGCTAGCAGTGCTGCTGGCCAGGCTAGATGTTTTGTGAATAGAGAACTCCAGTCACTCATGCTATCAGTCTGGCAGCTTTCACAGCATTTAGTATATTGTTAAAGATACATAATACCTCTTTAGAAATGTGCACAGTGGATTCACTGTAATACTAAACTGTCTTTTGGCCAATGTCAATGTCTTTAGTTATACTAATAAGTCACAAAGACTTCACTACTGACAAAAGCATCAATAGCTATGGTGGATTTGTCAATGCTGCTGACAGACAAAACATCTCATGAAGGGTAAATGGTTTGACATAGGGGCCACCTTGTATGGCATATTCAAACTAGCCTGAATAATCATATCAATTAAATTTGTTATCCCTGAGGATTTCTAAGTACATAAGCAAATACTCAGTTCGCTTACTATGCATGGGGTGGGTTTTGAAATCTAGCCTGTACTGAAAAGTAGAAAGACATGAACCTTTTATAATCAGCACACAGTGCAAGTCTTGCGTTACAATTAAATGATTTACAGATTTTTTTTTTAATCTAATTTGTTGTAAATCTAAGCTTTTCTGTTTCTGTAGTGGCAGTTTGTTTTTGGTAGTGTATAGGTGGTTAGTTTAGGACCTTTGGCTAGTTGATAACTTTGAACAAGTGGGTTATTTGTTCCATTTAAATGTAAAGATGTAGAAGTAAATAGTCTGTATTTTTAACTTTTCCTCTTGAGACTGTAAAAGTAGTAAATCTGAGAAATTAGATTCCAATGTATTGTAACACATAGGAGTAAAGAAAACACTATATCCTTTGCTTTCCCCCTTGTGCCCAGTTAAACCTCCATCCTTTTAACCAGTCTGTTTGCCCTTATTTGTCATTCAATTTCAGCTGCCGAGAGCAGTTAACACCCAGGCTCTGAGTGGAGCAGGAATATTGAGGATGGTGAACAAGGCTGCCGACGCTGTCAACAAAATGACAATCAAGATGAATGAATCGGATGCAGTAAGAGCTGATTTTTCAGCTTGAATAATGAGACGAATTAATGAGCTTCAACAATTGCATTTTAAAGCTGTAGAAGTAGAAAATGGGTTATTAATTTGCTTATTGGCTTGAATTCTTAGCTTAGTCAGTTGACCACCCTGGCAGTGCCTGAATAATTTGGTTCTTTAAAACCAGAAATGTTGTTGGTAATCTAATTTGTAATGCTTGACTTTTTCATCTTTTGTCAGTGGTTTGAAGAAAAACAGCAGCAATTTGAGAATCTGGATCAGCAACTTAGGAAACTTCATGCCAGTGTCGAAGCATTAGTCTGCCACAGAAAAGGTAACTATTATTTTTATGTGGCTGCATGAACTTTAGAAAATGGTGGTGAAACAAGAACTTGGTGTGCCAGAGCACTTAAGTAATTGATAGTTATATGGGATACTTTAATGCAAAAATCTAACTGCACCTTTTATTCAGACTGCTCTGGCGTTTTTGTATACCTGCTTTTAATCTTTACTTTAGCCAGAATATCTGTAATTCCTAAAGTTACTATATTGATTTAGTATAAATACTTTTCTTGCAGAGATTCAATACCATACCTAGTAAACGACCCTACCACAACAGACATCTATAAATATATCTTTAGATCTCATGGCAAGGGTATTTTTCTTCTGAATACAAAGTGGCTGCTAAATCCATTTAAACATCTTTTGGTTCAGTATTGTTCTGTTAACTGAGTTTAAACTCTTGAACAGGAATTTACTATTCTTAGATCAGATACTGTTAAGGTAAACTTTTCTGGAAAGCTAAGTAGTCTCAGAATACCAGCCTTCGGTTTACTTACTTTAGAAAGAAGCAAAGCCTGTAAGTTTATATTTTAATCAGCTGTGGTGCTGTTTTGTCGAAGATTGCTTTCCTTCAGAGGATTTAAAACACCCTAAACTTAAAAGCTTTGATTTGTAGTTCAAGGAAGACCACAAGTGTGCCTTCTGACACTACCATATTATCTTAAAATATGGGATCACCTTTTAGCTCTACACTTTGAAAGTGCTGAAGATGTCCTAAGTTGCTTTCTCATGACTCTATCAGGAATTACTCTCGGAAAAAAAAAAAAACTCTTGGCCAGATGCCCTCAAGACTAAGGGGTGTTTTTAAGAATTAATAGACTGTGGAAGTCTTTGTTTACTATTGATTTGACACCTGCTCATACACTTGAAGGAGGTTTTGTTTTGGTTTGGTTTTAGGGAGTTGTGTTTAAATTGTAGGTGTTTTAAATATCTGAAGACATTTTGCTTCCATAAACATTTCTGCCATTCTGATGTTTCTGTAGAGGCAGCACAGTTGCAAGCATACCTGTATTTTTAATCCTGAAGTAATTTGGATTAAACATTTGTTCAAAGGTCCTTCATAGGACTTAGTACAGGATGACTTGCATGGGATTTGATGAGACAATTGTCAGGCTCAGAACTTCACTGTCATGGATGTCAGCCATGCTGATATGAGTTTGATTATTTGTTTTTCTTTTAAGGCATGTCAGAATGTGGCAGCACATTACAGTATGCACAGCTAAAGGTACTTCAGTCAATAGACCAGTCCAACAGAAATAAATTCCACTTACAGGCATCGTGGTTTTATGAAATGGTTGGGGTTTTTTTTTGACTCTGAGCTGCATGGAACAACTATGCTACAAACCTGTTACAATTGTTCTGAATTTGCTCTGTAGGTGACTTGGCTTTTGTTTTGCGGGCTTGAATTTCCTATGAACTAGGCATTTGGAACACAAGTGAAGCGACATGTTTTTTCTGTTTATTTTGCTAGACAGAATAGGCATGACATTTACAAGCTCAGCAAAACATTTTCTAATGAAGAGAGGTTTTGTGCAGTAGTTTTTATCCAGTTTCACTGAGATCTTGCATATTTTATCATGAGCTTCAGGAAATACAGCTTGTATTTTCAGCTGGAAGTTAGGGTTGAAATAGGGCAGAGGTCTCTGCTCCTCTGATCTATGCTGCAAAGTAATATAACAAACTAACTACATTGTACTGAACATTACTTACGTATTTTCCAGAGCTTTCAGCCAACACAGCTGCTTTTGCTAAAAGCGCTGCCATGTTAGGTAACTCTGAGGACCACACTGCTCTATCTAGAGCTTTGTCTCAGCTTGCAGAGGTTGAGGAGAAGATAGATCAGTTGCATCAAGAACAAGCTTTTGCCGATTTCTATGTCTTCTCTGAACTGCTTGGTGATTACATTCGTCTCATTGCTGCAGTAAAAGTGAGTACTGCTAGGAAAAATACCGGTTTTCATGTTTAAAGTCACATTCCTCAATTGTAGATTTAGGGTAAATGTATAGGGTAGATTGGGTAAATCTGTAGATTTAGGGTAAATGAATGTGTGCATTTTTCACACACTATAACACAGTTAGAACTGAGCTTTTGCATTAAATCTAGCTGAGTAAAATGAATGTATCCATGATAAGTTATTCCAATGATAAAAATGAATGTGATCAAAAATAGGAATGGATTAATAAGATCACCATCTACTTTGAGTAGTATTAATTATTCACAGTATTTAAGGACACCATACATTACTGTGTCTAAGCATACTGTACCTGTTCTTTCAGGTTACTTATTTTTAAGTATGTTTATTATTGGAACATAATTTGTCTGTATTTGGTCGATAAATAGTTTCTGTAAATAAGAAATAGATACAATTTGTATCATCTTATTAAAGTAAATAAACTATTTTAGTGTAAGTCATACTGCACAGCATTATTAGGTTTTGATATGGGAAGGGGTGTCTCTGAATTTTGACCAGAAGTATCTTTAAACTTGCCAGGTTGTCAAAGTATACTACCTTAGTCCATTGCTAGCAAAACTGTATTGCTGAATATCCATGTAATCCATATATATGAACGGTTTGCTACAATCTGCATTTAAGAGTGTATCTGCATAATAGAGCACTTTGTAGTGGTTGTTTTGGTAGTGTCTTGATGGAATGAAGCACATAAAATGGTTTGGGGGACTAAGGTGCCTGCTCTGAAAAGGCTTCTGCATACCCTGTTATTTGTGGAAGGTATTGAGCTGTGTTATCATGCTGTCAAATGAAATGCAAGAAGACATGTTGTAGATACAGTGAGGTTTCTTTAAGAGTACTTATTCCAAAATTACTTTTTCCTACTAGGAATTTAGATAGCTCTAACAATTCCAGTTATTTAATAAATTTGTCTATCCTTATAGGGTGTATTTGATCATCGAATGAAATGCTGGCAGAAGTGGCAAGACGCTCAGGTCACTTTACAAAAAAAACGTGAAGCTGAAGCAAAGCTCCAGCTTGCCAACAAACCTGATAAACTGCAGCAAGCTAAAGATGAAATAAAAGAGGTAATATTACCAAGTATTATTTTGGAGGTCAGACTTTCTGCATTAACTCACTCATTCTGCACTGATGCACTATTTATGCCTTTTTTCTGTTTGGTTTGGTTTTGTTTTGTTTTTTTTTTTCCACAAATCACTTACTCATTTGCTGATTTTCATATTTACCAAAATTGTTAAAAGGTATTTATTTTAAATACTAAATGTGTACAGTTCTTACTCATTGTAAGATCTGTAAGGCAGTTAATACTGTCCCTACAGAGTCTGGGAGATGGGAGGGAGGAAACATGGACAAGTTAATGCTTTTACTTGTTAGCAGATTGCTTGGGTAGAGCAGAAGGGCACCTTTTGGCTTCTAAATATAAAATCCAGTTAAGACAACTAATGGAGAACTGTTCCCATGTTTTGCTTAATTATGCAGCATATCTACCCATATATATATATGTATGTATATATGGTGTAATTTCAGTAAAAATAAATCTAACATGTTGAAGTGTCATAATTTATACACTTTTTCTATCATGCTTCACTAAGGAAATTGAAGAGGTAGGACAACTTAATTATTTAACATCAATGCATTCTGAATATGCACCAGTAATCTTCCTCAAATAATGGGAGAACATTATTGCATATTTCAAGCTCTTATGCAGTTAATTTGTTTGACTTCATCACTGGTCACAAACCCCATGCTGCTTTGCTCTTTCTGCCCTTCAATTTATTTTGCATATAGTATTGAAGTCATTCATTAACTTGCCTTTTTCTTTTTTTTTTTTACTGGGAAAACAGTGTCACTCTTGTGACCACATTCTTGTTGGTTGCCTCTCTTGGTTTCACCCATCCCTCCACTATACAAGTGAGCTGGAACTCTTCATCAAAAATCCTTCCTGAGTTTTGGAAGTGGCGGGATATGCTCAGTGACCGTTTCTCAGTCCCAATATTGAAAGAGTTAATGATGTTGTTCCTGAAGGATTTATTTTTCCTACTTTATTAGATGATTATAGAAGGTTGTTAGAAAACCCACAATTTGAATGTGCTGATTGAAGGTTATTGCTGCCATTGAAATATGTTCAGAGCTGCTGAATTGTGCCATAGTGGTTCTTCTGGCAGAGAAATTGTGAATTGGAAGCCCATACACAGCTTGAGCTTCATACATGACTGCCTTTTGCAGATAAAAGGCCAAAGAACAGTCCTAAGAATACCTCATTGAATAAGGAGAAATTTCTGCTTGTCAGAAACTGTAAGATGTCAGACTGCTATTCAGTGATAATTTTTATAGGACCTGACATTCAAACTTCATGAAACTGGGATTTTGGAGGCCTGCAGAGGCTTTGACTGAAGTCTCAGGCACTTCTGGTTGCTGTGGTAGGAAGGCGCAGGCAGTCTTAATCTATCTTTTCCTTGACTGAGTTTTGTATTTCAGTTAATTAGTAACTCTAAAGGCTGTTCTTTTATAGAGGACATCATATTATGACTTATTGCATAGCTTCATAATGTATGTCTGAAAAGGCAAAAAAGGTATTCTGAATAAATATAAACTAAAAATATAAACCCATAGATACTTATTGGAACACAGATGATGTTCATCTCATATCACAATAGTAAATTGACACTGCACCATTAAATGTTTTTGTGAATAAATAATACCACTGGATTGCTAATAGGAACATGCTATACGTTAGCTATATGTTGCTTCCCTGTTGTCTTTCTCTGAGGAAGTTAAGTGTCGCTGGATATATTGTCTCCCATGCTTCAGTAAATATGTGGAGCTGAGCAGATACAGTTTCATTTTAAGGACCTTAGTCTGCATGCATCCAAAGTGTGAGGCCCATCCCCTGGTTTTTTTTTCAGTGTAGCTGTGCAGCTAGCTTAAATTTAACAATGTAATAGATGTGTAAAAGTAGTTCTGAAGTAATGCAGATGATGAGCTCTTGTTGTGTAACTGGATTATCTTTTCCCATAAACTAAGGAGAAATGTAACCTAGTGTCATCTACTGTTACATGAATGCCACGCTCCCAGCTCCTGCTTTCCATGAAAACAGTTCCGCCAAACAAGAAAGCATGTGCTTTGGCTTGCTTAAGCAACATGCATTTTGACTGAAAAACTAATAACATATCCTCGATAGCTTATCATCTGCAACAGAAATATCTTAATTATATACTTGACCATAGGCTGAGATGAACAGTTAATCACCTCTTCTGGGACTGGGAAATACAGGGAACTAACTTTTGACACTTTCACACTGGATTGGACAGGTAGCCACAGAAAGCTTACAGGTTTAGATTCCTTTTATAGTAGTGTTTGTAAATGAAATAGTAAGTAAAGCTTTAAAGATCCCTTTTGGTTTCTATGGAATCTTTTAAAAAATGCTATTATGTGTTCCTTAGTTGCAATACTAAGGTATTTTTACATTTCATCTACAAATAGCATTGCCTTAGAGATACCATTGTTTTAACTGATGACATCCTATTACACAACTTATCATAGAATCATAGAATGATTGGAAAGGACCTTCAGACCATCTAGTTCCAACCCTCTGCCACAGGCAGGGACACCTTCCACTAGACCAGGCTGTTCAAAGCCCCATCCAGTTGGGCCTTGAACAGTGCAAGGGATGAAGCAGCCATGTCTTTCTCTGGGCAACCTGTTCCAATGCTTCACCACTCTTACAGGAAAGAATTTCTTCCTTATATCTAACCTAAATCTCCCCTGTTCAAGTCTGAAAGTATTACTTTGAAATTGTCTTTGTAAGACCTTCCCTTAAGAGCACCAAAAAAAACCCTAATAGGTCTTTCTCAGCTCTTGAGTGACTGTCACTGATACACTAAAAAAAGTTCATGTGTGTATGTATACACACGCACTGATAGACTGAATGGACAACACAAAGTCTTACCTCTGCATGTCTTTCCTTTCCTTTGCCAGTGGGAGACAAAAGTTCAGCAAGGGGAAAAAGATTTTGAACAGATCTCCAAAACCATTCGCAAGGAAGTGGGAAGATTCGAGGCATGTATAATTTTGTACAAGTAAATGACAGTTTTAATGTAGATAATATTGACATTCCAAGTAAAAATTGTTGAGGCTAATATGCCATAATTTATTCATTAACAGAAGGAACGAGTGAAAGACTTTAAAAGTGTTATTATCGAGTACTTAGAGTCATTAGTGCAAACACAGCAGCAGGTAAGATAAAATTTAAATTTTGTATAACATAATAGTCAATACTTTCCATATTAGGGTAGCTGCAAAAACTGGGCTTTAAGTGCAGCCATTTCTAAAGCATGAAGAGAACTATTTCTAGTCTGTACTGTATTGCACAGTAACATAGTGATTGCAGTTTCCCAGCTATTGCTGTGCTCCCTTGCACACCTCTAATTGAGGAAAGTAAGGGAGAAGCTCCCTTAGGGGATATAAGCAAGCAGAGGATCTTGTCGTCTTCTGAAACTGAAGTAATACTTTCGTTTATAGATTGGAGTAAATTGTAATGAGTGTGTGCAATTTATGTATTTATTACTTGTATTTTTCCTTGCTTTATGTAATAACATGAATGGATAATATGAAGCACCTATGTTCTTATTTTGTCCAGTGGACACAAATTTACCACAAAAGTAGGAAGGTATATGTGTTTTCTTTTCTAACATTCACTACTTAATAATGAGTGTTTCCCTTCTCTTCAAGCTAATAAAATACTGGGAGGCATTCCTACCTGAAGCCAAAGCCATTGCCTGAAAGAAGGGCATTCGAAATGAGAAGACACTCTGGATGCTTGTCCTGGATAAAACTAAATTCCACAATGAAATCACTTTAAATCATCCAAATAAACCACACTATATTTTAGAAATTAACATGTGGCTTTTTTTATATACTACAGCATTTTATTAACAAGCTGCATGTCCTGACCCTCTCTGAAGTGGACTGTGGCATGATGTTCTGCAATACATTGCTGAATTGAACACTATTGTGTCTTAATACTTGCACTGAAATGTGCACTGCAAGGCCAGAAAGCTGATATTTTTGTTCTTTACAATACAATGTTCTGTAGTATGTTTACCTGATCTTTATGAAACAAATATAATTGCATTGATTAATGTTCACTTAAAACATTCCTGTACAAAAATCATGGTTTTGTGATTACAATAATAAAGGGATGTACCTTGTGAAACCTTAAGTGCTCTGGTTTTGTGTCTGTAGATATTTACTGATGTTCTTAGAAGTAGTATTTAGAATCATAGGCTAATAGAATGGTTTGGGTTGGAAGGGATCTTAAAGCTCATCCAGTTCCAACCCCTTGATATGAGGAGGGCCACCTTCCATTACAGCAGGCTGCTCCAAGCACCATCCAACATGGACTTAAACACTACAAGGGATGGGGCATCCACAGCTTCTCTGGGCAAAACTCATTCCAGTGTCTTACCACCCTCATAGTAGAGAATTTCTTCCTAATAGTCTACTCTAAATTGTAGAATCATAGAATAGTTAAGGTTGGAAAGGACCTTAAGATCGTCTAGTTCCAACCCCCCTGACATGGACAGGGACACCTCGCAGTACACCATGTTGCCCAAGGGTCTGTCCAACCTGGCCTTGAACACTGACAGGGATGGAGCATTCACAACTGCCTTGGGCAGCCCCTTCCAGTGCCTCACCACCCTTACAGTAAAGCACTTCTTACTTATATCCAATCTAAACTTCCCCTGTTTAAGTTTGAACCCATTACGCCTTTTCCTATCTCTACAGTCCCTAATAAAGAGTCCCTTCCCAGCATCCTTTTAAGCCCCCTTCAGATACTGGAAGGCTGCTATGAGGTCTCCTAGCAGCCTTCTCTTCTCCAGGCTGAGCAGCCCCTCCTTTCTCAGCCTGTCTTCATACAGGAGGTGCTACAGGCCCCCGATCATCCTCGTGGCCCTCCTCTGGACTTGTTCCAACACCTCCATGTCCTTCCTATGTTGAGGACACCAGAACTGAACACAATACTCCAAGTGAGGTCTCAGGAGAGCAGAGTAGAGGGGCAGGATCACCTCCTTCGACCTGCTGGTCATGCTCCTGTTGATGCAGCCCAGGATGCAGTTGGCTTTCTGGGCTGCGAGCGCACACTGAAGCCGGCTCATGTTCAGTTTCTCATCAACCAACACCCCCAAGTCCTTCTCCACAGGGCTGCTCTGAATCTCTTCTCTGCCCAACCTGTAGCTGTGCCTGGGATTGCTTCAACCCAGGTGTAGAACCTTGCACTTGGCATGGTTAAACTTCATAAGGTTGGCATCAGCCCACCTCACAAGCATGTGAAGGTCCCTCTGGAGGGCATTCCTTCCTTCCAGCGTATCAACTGAACCACACGGCTTGGTGTCATCGGCAAACTTGCCACAGGTGAATCAATCTCACTGTCTATGTTGCTGGCAAAGATGTTGAACAAGACCGATCCCAACACTGATCCCGGAGGGACGCCATTCATTACTGTCTTCCAACTGGACATTGAGCCATTGACCACAACGTGTGGCCATCCAGCCAGTTCTTCATCCACCAAGTGGTCCCTCTATCAAATTTAGATTTAGAGACAAGGATGTCTTGTGGGACAGTGTAAACTCTTTGCACAAGCTCAGGTAGATGACATGAACTGCTCTGCCCCTGTCCATCATTTCCATAGCTGTATCAGAGAATCATGCTGACCATTGTTCAGGCATGATTTCCCCTTAGTGAAGCCATGCTGGCTGTCACCGACCACCTCATTGTTTTTCATGTACTTTAGCATGATTTCCAGGAAAATCTGCTCCAAAATTTTGCCAGGCACAGAGGTGAGACTGACTGGCCTGTAATTCCCTGGGTCATCCATTTTCCCCTTCTCTAATAGGGGAATATATTAACCTTTTTCCAGTTGTTGGGAACTTCACCTGACTGCCATGATTTTTCAAATGTGATGGACAGTGGCGTAGCAACTTCATTCGCCAGCTCCTTTGAGAACCATGGATGGATTTCATCAGGTCCCATGGACTTGTGCACATTCAGGTTCTTATAATGGTCTTGAACCCGATTTTCCTCTTTCAGTTAAAAACCGTTACCCCTTTTCTTCTTGTTACACGCCCTTGTAAAAAGTCCCTCTCCAGATTTCTTGTGGATCCGCTTTAGACTGTTATAAAGTCTCCCCTGAGCCTTCTTTCCTCCAGGCTGAACAAGCCCAACTGTCTCAGCCTGTCTTCATAGGAAAGATGCTAGCTCCAGTCCTCTGATCACCTTTGTGGTCTCATCTGGACACACTCGGCCAGGTCCACATTCCTCTTGTATGGGGCTCCAGAGCTGAATATGGTACTCAAGCTAGGGTCTCATGAGAGTGGAGTATAGGGGCAGAATCACCTCCCTTGACCTGCTGGTCACGTTCCTTTTGATGCAGCCCAGCACATGGGTGTTTTCTGGGCTGCGAACACACGCTGAAGGTGGCTCATGTTCAGTTTCTCACCAATCAAGACCCCAAGTCCTTCTCCTAAGGGCTGCTCCCAATCCAGTCTCTGCCCAGCCTGTGTTTATGCTTGGGATTGCTCCAACTAATATGCAGGACCTCACACTTTGCTTTGTTGAACTTCATGAAGTTGGCATTAGCCCACATCTCAAGCATGTCTAGGTTCCTCTGGATGGCATTCCTTCCCTCCAGCGTGTCAACAGAACCACATAGCTTGGTGTCATTTGCAAACTTGCTGAGGGTGAACTCAATCCCACTGTCCGTGTCACCGACAAAGATGTTGAACAGGGCTGGTCCCAGTTACTGACCCACGAGGAATGCCACTTGGCACTGATCTCCACCTGGACATTGAGCTATTGACTGCAACTCTCTAAGCGCGATCATCCAGCCAATTCTTCATCTAGCAGGTGGTCCATCCATCAAATCCATGCTTCTCCTGTTTAGAGAGACAAGGATGCTGTGCGGGACAGTGTCAAATGCCCTGCACAAGTCCAGGTAGACAATGTCAGTCGCTCTTCCTTTATCCACCAATGCTGCAGTGGCCATAGAAGGCCACCAAATTTGTCAAGCACGATTTGTCCTTGGTGAAGCTACACTCGCTGTCACCAATCAGTCCTTATTGTCCATATGACTTAACATAGTTTTCCAGGAGGATCTGCTCCATGACCTTGCTGGTCACCGAGGTGAGACTGATTGGTCCGTTGTTCCCCAGGTCTTTCTTTTTTAACTTTTTAAAAATGGGGGTAATATTCCCCTTTCCCAGTCATCAGGAACTTCACCGTACTGCCATGACTTCTCAAATATGATGGATAATGGCTTGGCAACTTCATCTGCCAGTTCCTTGAGGACCTGTGGACACTGGAAGTTTGTGGTTAAGCACAAGTAAACACCCAATATGGTTTCTTTAGAATGGAAACCTAAATTCATCTGGAAGATCATACACTCTGATTTATGCAATGAAATGCTGAAACTTTAAGCTTGTAACACCTTGTGCATCAGTGTTTAGCTTATAACTGCTTCTTGCAAAGCTCAAGTATGCAACAGGTTTATGATTAAGCAATTGATTAGGCCTAACGCTCAACTAAGCACTATGATATTCTTGACTTTAGCTTGCTTGGTGCTAATGAAAACTGACCAACAAGTCAACATTAAACTTCAGATCTGTGCCAGTGAGGCTGAAGGCGGGTACTTCCAGAATTAAAGGCCCAATTTGAAAATGCTGTTCTCAAAATGGGTAAACATATACTTTCATAACCTTTTTCTTTAGGTGTTTTATTGAGCTTTCTTTGCTAATTATTATTTTTTTTTCTTCTATCAGTACTAAAATTCAGTTGAATTATGGATCAGATTTCTTCTGTCTGTGATGAGAGAATGAGAAATAGCTTTCACATTAGTCTTTTAGCAGGGATAAACATGGCTTTCTTTTTCTACACTAGTCAAGTGAAAATGAGAATTGAGTTGTGTAGGGTTTTTTATTTTGTGAATGAAAAATATGTCATGATATGGCTCAAACTGAACACATAGTTACCTTTTCCTTAAACTGATGTTCAGCCCACAGTAAGTCTCTGATTCTTTAGTCACTGACTCTTTTAAAATGGAATATTCTGCTTCACTATCAATTATTCCTTTTTTTACCTCTCCTAAGGTAATACTTTGGATCTCTGGCAAAATATTTATCCATTACAACAACAACAACAACAACAACAGAAGTTCAATATTAAAACATGTAAGGACCTGAAGTTTCAGGTTGTTCAGAATGTTACTGGTTATCTGCTAAAGGGATTCTTCTTTTTTTAAAAAAATTTTGTCCTCCATAGTTGAATGAGCTTGCTAACAAGTAAAAATAATCTTTCACTTGATGGCTAAAATGCTGCATCTGTTTTCTGTCATTAAGAAAATATGCCGTTAAGACAGAGACTCTCAGAAGAGTATGGAAGGCTGCTTAGACAGAATCCTTCTTGCAGAGTATTTGAAAACTAAAATAAAAGAAATATGCAATGAAAATGGGAGAGCAAGGATAGATGAGATAAACCAAGTGGTTTAGAGAAATCAAGATAAGGAAAGCACAAATATGAGAGAGGAATGCTTTATCTTGGCCTCACATCTGATGCGAAACTTCCATGGGAGGTCTCAGCAGGATAGAGGAGCACTGCACAATATAAAAACCTGTGGTTATCTTACATTGTACTAACACATTTACTTCCCCTTGCCCCAGCTACCCAAGTGCTCACGCACTTGAGCTGTTCAGAAAACTACCTACTTACCAGGTCCAAACAGTGTAGCTGTTAGAAGTACTGAGTTCTGCATTTGATTCTGTGAACTCCTGTAGAAAACTGTCTGACCTTTCTGAAGTTATGATTCTGCCTGTCTTCTTTCCAAGTGGTCTTGTTTGTACTCGCTAGCTGATTAAATTGCTATGTGATGTTTTAGAAAGAACTACACCTCTTTTAGAAAAAAAAGCCATCTAAATCTTTAAGGGAATAAAGAGATTTAGGTGGCTTTTTTTTCTAAAAGCGAATAGAGAAAATGCTGTTTTACTCGAAGTTTTATCAAGTAGGCTCAATCTTGCTACTATTTACTTAGGAGACCAGTATCTGTAGGTGTACAGCGAGATACAAGTTTACTTAAAACCAGACCGTCTGGTAGCAACTGAAAAATTGGCAAACTGAGATTGTGATCTCATGACCTTATTAAGGACTATCTCTTATTTTAATCTGGCCTCTTGTTTTGATGTGTACATTACTTATCACTTTGATTAGAATTGTTATGTGCATTTCTTTGCCTACTCCTATTCTGGAAATTAGCCATTCAGAAAGTCCTTGAATCATGAAGATTAGTGGAAACTGATCTCTCAGAATTGACTGTTCAGTCCATCTTTTGCTCCCATGAATCATTCCAGCATGATGAATACTGAATTCACCCCCTATCCCCTCTATTGGAGGAATTGCACAGTGACAATTTTGGAAAAAAGAAACACATAAGTGGCCAGCAAAGAGAGGAGGGGTTTTTGTTTTCCAAAATATATTTCATTTTTAGATAATTTGAAAGTTTGATTATGAAAATGTCACATTCTAATTTAAATTCAATAAATTATTAAACATTCAATTATTTGAGTGTGGCATACTTCACTGATTGGGCCTTATTCTAAACAGTGACGGTGTTTCTGTAATCACGGAAGGTTAAGACAGAATCTAATGACAGGCAATGGTTAAAACTGGAGTACAGTTTTAAAACCACGTTGGATGTGCCTTTGAGCAACCTGCTCAAGTGGAAAGTGTCCCTGTCTACAGCAGGGGGGTTGGAACTTGGTGATCTTTAAGGTCTTTTCTAACCCAAACCATTCTATGATTCTGTGATTCTATGATATTTATTAATTTATTTTACATTCTGGATCGAGTTAAGAGTATAACCCAAGATACTGACACGTGTAACAAAAACCAGCATTGAAGACAAATACCTGCAGTTTGTATCTTTTGGGGCCTGCTCAACAGTTGAATTTGAAGGCAGCCTATGTAATTGTTACCAATAAAGCTCAACCCTTTCACAGTTTCGCTTTTAATAAAGGAGTTTATACGTTACACTGGTTCAAATGAAGCTACATTTAAAATATATTCTCCTTGCTTTATTGCTTGCAGGAATCATTGTATTATTTGTGCAATTAACTTTCAAAACCAAGAATCCTGGCTGGTTTTCAGCACACACTGATAGCATTTTGTGAATGAATGTTTCTTAAATTTTTGATCCTCAGTGTATGAGACAGAAAGACAGTCCTTGGTTAATCAGCCATGTGGAGAAATCCTATCTTTTCTTTAGATGTAACTTTAAAGATTAGGCTACTAATGATGATGTATTGTGCAAATTAAGTATTTAACATTCCAAAACATATTGATGTATTTGAATTCAGCTCACCATGTAATCTTCCTTGTTCCTCTTGGCTGATGCACAGTCAAAAGTTCCATTATGTACTATTGAATTTGAAACCAGATTCATGTCTCAAACTTTTCTCTGTTAATAAGTTACATGCATTAGGGAGAAAAGTAGCTTTTCCTTGAAATAATTGGTTATTAGATTGCAAACAACCATAAATAGTGCTCCGTGAAATTTTTCTACTGGTTTCTCATCAGCATAAATGCGTTACAGCATTAATGGTGTAACTAGAATCGTACATTCATTTTGCACTAGGGGAAGAACAGACACTAAGCTTGAAGACGGGAGTCATAACCAGAAACTCACAATAATGACAGCATGGTAATTATTCTCCAGCATGCCCCCACTTACAAGACAGACTAGACTATTATTATATGGCTAGTCTATCTTTGGGATGATTGTAATGTACTTACCAGTCATGCTTTGGGGGAAAATGGGATTTCTTATTGACTCTCCTCAGTCATCACTGCGTTCCAAGCACGTGGTTCATACAGAGGAAGTACATGGGGCTGGCAACTTGTTCACTCTTGTCACCACTAACACAGATCAGCACAGAGACTGTCCTGCTGGTCACCAGCAGTTGAGGGCACTGGCTCAGCAGCAGTGTTGTGCAGAAACAAATGCTCCAGGACCATCTTGCTTTGACTTCAGATAATTTTTTACTGGTATGGTTGTTACTTTGTATTAACAAAGTTTAGCAAAGACAGCTAGTGTTAGTTTGCTTTAGTTCTCTTGGTTTTAGTCAAAATCCTTCCATTTTGTATTGAATTCTTCAGGTCACAGGTCTTTGCTTAGAGCACAGTATAATTAAATTTAACTGGTAGTCAAACAATGAGAAAAGGAGAGCTTGTAACATTTTTCCTCCTAATGTTACTAGTCTAGCAGGAAGCAAATTAGTTTTCAGAAGATGTTTCAAATGCTGATCTTAAAAGCACTGAGATAGCATAACCACAGAGGTTAGATGAAAGTAATCAGCTGGTTTCTGTCCATTTTTGAGGTATGTCTTTATACTTCATTCTGCTTGTGCAAAATCAAACACCGCATGCACATAAATTCATAATGGTAGCTACTTCTTACAAGATCAGTGGGAAATGGTGATGTTGCACATCTTGACGATTTAGCCTCTGAGACTCTCCAGCATTCATAAAACCTTACAAGGTGAGTTTTAAGGTCCTGCATTTAATACAGCTGTGGTTTGTTTTCGTTTTGAGTGCTTCAAAATGGTTTGGAGCTTGGGGTTAGCAAACTTGCAAATGTGAGGTAGGAGTGCTACCCTGTACAACAGCCCTGCCTACTAAATGAATCTAGTATTCTACCTTCTGCTTTTTCCTCCATTACTTCTTGAACCATCAACACAGCTGCTTATTTGGGGGAAGAAGTTTAATTTAATTTGCCCAATGACTAGAAATCATCTGTACTTCTTTAAAATGGGTTAGTTTCGTAGAATCATTGACTGATTTGAGTTGGAAGGGACCTTAAAGCTCATCCAGCTCCACCCCCCTGCTCTGGGCAGGGACACCTTCTGCAAGACCAGGTTGCTCAAAGCCCCATCCAACCTGGCCTTGAACATTGCTAGGGATGGGGCATTTACTGTTAAATAATAAAGTAAGAGGCTGCTTCTGAGGAATAGCCACAACACGGGAAACTCCTCAGCACTCAACTTCTTCCCTCTCCCATCATTTCATGTATCAGTTCACAACTGGCATTATGAAAGGCGCTGTGTTTGCACAGCTACTGAGAATTGGTTGCCCAAGGCGGCACAGGAAGTGGCTTGAGCCGTGGTGTGGCTTTAGGACTGGATAAACAAATACTTTTTCTATTTTCTCGCCTTTGTATTGCGCTTCAAAGCAACGCAGCTGCCCTGTCACGTTAAAGCCGCTGCTTTCAAACCTTGTTTTGAAAGGCATGGGTTTTAGAGGAACCTGCGCTCATTTTACCGCACACTTCTCCCACCAGAGCTGGCTACCTTTGACCTTCCCTCACGGTGCCATAGCAGCTCTGCTTCCCGGCGAACGCCCAGCGAAGGAAGGCTCCCCCCTTCGCCCCGCGGGCATCGGTTCTTCGTACGCCTTTACGGCTGGCGGGCGGCCTGCCCCTGCCCGCCGTTTGGCAGCTGACCTGCGCCTTCAGCCGTGAGCGCCGACGCAGAAGAAACGGCCGCCGCACCAGAAGACCAAAAGCCGCCCCGAGCGCCCCGCCCCGCCCCGCGTCATATGCGCTGCGTCACGTGCTGCGTGCCGATGGCTGCGGCGGCCCCGCTCGCCGGGAGCCGTCGGCCCTGACGGGGTGCCGGTGCCCCCGGCCCTGCCGGCCGCCATGGAGGTGTACATCCCCTCCTTCCGTTACGAGGAGAGTGAGCTGGAGCGGGGATACACGGTGAGCGCCGGGACTGCCATGCGGCAGGGGCCGCGCCGGGGGTCAGGCCGCCGCGCAGGTGCTGGCCTGGGGGGCCGCGGGGCGAGGCCGCCCTGTCGTGCTCTGGCGTGCCGTGCCCTTACCCCCGCGACGCAGGACGGGGGGCCTTGGCATGTTTGGGCTTCTCCTGCCCCACGCGAGTGTCGCGCCGCGGAGTGGCGGCAGTGGCTAATGCGGCGTAGCCAGCGGGTAGGGAGAGATGGTGGTTTCTTGCCGCAGGGCCCTGCTGAGAGAGGCTAGTGTGGGCGCTGAGGCCGGATCAGGCTTTGGGCTTGCGAGCCCAGTGCAGAGCCAAACGTGATGAGGGAGCTGGAGCCTCTTGCATGAGGAAATGCTGAGGGAGCTGGGACTGTTCAGCCTGGAGAAAGCTCGGGGGACCTCAGCGCTATGTACAAATAATCTGGATGGAAGGAATGAAGGAGGAGGAGCCAGAGTCTTCTCCTGGGTGCTCCGTGTCAGACACCAATGCGCACACATCACAATACAGGGAATACCATTTAAAGATAAGGCGAAACCTTTTGTTACCGTGAGGGCAGTCAAGCACTGGCATATGTTGTCCAGAGGACTGTGAAGTCTTCATCCTTGAAGGTTCTCAAAACCTGACTGCACATGGTCACGGGCAGCCTGATCTAGCAGACCGTACTGGAGCAGAGGAGTTGGGCTGCATGATTTTTAGAGATCCTTTTGACCTCAGTGGTTTTCTCATCCCATGGGGCTGCTGGGCTTTAACACTTTTCCACTTGTTGCAGGGTGGACCAAAGCCCAAGGTGTTTGACCGAAGGTGGATATTCAAAGCTAGCTTATTTTATTATTCAGTAGTTCTGACCTGTTAAGAAATACTAGGGAAAAGAAGTCTTAATTCTGTAGAATTGCCAGAAAATTGATCCATGTAGGCATAGTTGCATGAAACAAGTGCATCTACCTGATGCTAATGGTGTTTTTTCTTTGGCAAGTATTTGTAAGCCTTGTAAACCAGTTTAGATGTGTTAATATAGGAGTGTAACTGCATTAATATTTCTGTTTAGCTGAACTTAAATGTAAGTGGTTCCCTGCAACATGTCTTCATGATTCTGGGGAGTGAAACCAGCTTTAAAACATTCCAACTGAGCCTGATTCCAGCATGTCGCAGTTGGGCAGGATAGTTGAAGTGACAGAATGATTTCTAAGATGTGCTTATCACCAAGTAGAATTTTTCATAGCAATATAAATTTTTAATCTGTTTTAGTGGTTTGGGTTTTTTTTATTTCTTTAATAGTAATTCTGTCAGTGAATCCTGCTATCCAGAGAATTTGGGGTTTTTAAATACTATAAATGTTAAGCTGTGTAAGGTTCAAACAAAGCTTTTGAAACACATTTCAAAAGGAACAAAATTGTTTTTCTAGAAGTCTTTCAAGAAAATGAACTTGAAAGTGAACATGTTTGATTATTGCAGCACTGTAAACTCATGGATCTGAAACTTGCTCTAGCTTAGTAGTTTGGTAGTTGTTCCTGCATGATTACTTTGCCTTTTCAATCAGGTGAGGGAGTTCTATACCACATCCCACACAAAAATTGTCATGCTTTATGCTATCAAATGTATCAGTTCAGGGCTTTTCCTGACCGTGAATCTGTTCTAGAAGTCATAGCTCTGGGTGAGGCATGCTGTTGGGAGAGGATATGGAAGTTTGTTCTGAAAGTAACTTGGTGTATTTCCTTTATGTTTTGAAGAGCTTATGGATTATGCATGAGCAACGCTAATTGTAGTGTAATTGTCAGTTTGTTACATTGCTAAATAATTTATGTAGATATTGTTCCAAGCATAAAAATTAATGACTGATGCAAATGGATATGCTATAAATCTTCCTTCCAGCAAAACTGAGTTTACTGAGAGCTTACCATTGCTCTGTACTAGCTTGAAAGATACTGTGTAGACAGAATTATTAACCTAAGAAAAAACAGTATCATAGGAATTATTTTTCATTGAGCAAAAAGGGTGATTTCACTTGGATGGTTGGGGCCTGTGAATGTTTCTGTGTCCAGACCACATAGCTGTCATTCTTATAGACATCATTATATGGGTGTTAACAGTCAGAAGCTATGGGTTTTGTAGATATTGCGGTAAAACATGGGGATTGTAGGACGTTGAAGTGATTAAGTAAATGTTTCACCAGTTCTGTGCCACCTGAATCTGATGAGTTACACAAGCTGAGAAAAGTGGAGGAAGTGGAACTATGAAGTATTTAGTCTTTTTGAAATGTCACCTTCAAATTAAAGGGATTGGTGCAGTCCTGGACTAGTGCAGTGTATACGAGTGAAATACGGGGTTTTCTATGAAATTATATAGGTAATTCAATATCAGTTCTTGTGTGCCATCAGTATATAGTATTAATATCTAAAACAGTATGCTGATAAAGGTCAAAGAAATTGTGTCTCCCTGATGAACACAGTTGTCAAACTGGTAACTTATAATGAGAGGCCTGAGGTGCTTAACTTTTTTGTCTTAGTCTTCACTGGCAATCTCTCCTCCCACACCTCTTGAGTGGATGGACCTGAGGGCAGGGACTGGGGGAACAAAGCCTCTCCCACTGCAAGAAAAGATCAGATTTGAGAGCAATTGAGGAACATGACCATATATACATCTATGGGACCTGATGAGATGTATCCCAAAGTCCTGGTCCTGAGAGAACTGGCTGATGCAGTTGCTAAGCCACTCTGCATAGTATTGAAAAGTCGTGGCGGTCAGATAAAGCCCCTAGTGGATGGAGAAAGGGAACCATTATACCTGTTTTTAAAAATGGTAGAAAGGAGGACCTTGGGAATTACCAAATTGTCAGCCTCAGCTCTGTGCCTGGGAAGACCATGGAACAGATCCTCCTAGAAGCTATGCTAAGGTGCAGCAAGGGCTGGGGAGTGTTTCGAGATAGCTAGCACAGCTTCACCAAGGGCAGGTCTTGCCAGACCACCCTAGTGGCCTTCTAGGATGGACTAACTATCTCAGGGGAAGAGCTACAGATGTTGTCTGTCTGAGCTTCTGTAAGGCCTTTGACATGATCCCCCACAACATCCTTTTCTCTGAATTGGGGAGATACAGATTTGATGGGTGAGCTGTTTGGTGGATGAGGAGTTGGCTGGATGGTCACATCCAGAGGGTAGTTGTCAATGGCTCAGTGTCCAGATAGAGGTCAGTGATGAGTGAAATCCCTCAGGAGTCTGTATTAGGAGCAGTACTGTTTAGTATCTTCATCAAGGACATAGACAGTGGGATTGAGTTCACCCTCAGCAAATTTGCAGATGACACCAAGCTGGGTAGTGCAGTTCATTCGCTAGAGGGAAGGAATGCCATTCAGAGGCAATTCTGCCTTAGCAGAATTGAGGAGTGGGTTTTTGTGAACATCATAAAGTTCAACAAAGCCCAAGTGCAAGGTCCTGTATCTAGGTCAGGGCCATCCTCTGTCAGTACAGACTAGGGGATCCAAGGATTGAGAGCAGCAATGTGGAGAAGGACTTAGAGGTACTGGTGGATGAAAGGCTGGACACAAGCTCATAACTTAGAAAGCCAATCATACCCTGGACTTTATCGGAAGAAACGTGGCCAGCAGGTCAAGGGAGGTGATTCTGCCCCTCTACTCTGCTTTGGTAAGCCCTACCTGGAGGATAGCATCTAACTCTGGTGTCCTCAGCACAGGAAAGACATGGACCTGTTGGAGCAGGATCAGAGGAGGGACACAAAATGGTCAGAGGGATGGGAAGCCTCTATTAAGAGGAAAGGCTGAGAGAGTTGTCATTGTTCAGTCTGGGGAAGAGAAGGTTACAGGGAGACCTTATTTCAGCCTTTCAATACTTAAAGGGTGCTTATTAGAAAAATTGAGAGAGACTTTTTACAAAGTCCTGTTGTGACAGGACAAGGGGCAACAGTTTTAAACTGAAAGGGCAGGAGATTTAGTTAGGACATAAGGAAGAAGTTTTCTGCTGTGAAGATGGTGAAACATTGGAATTGGCCGCCCAGAGAGGTGGTAGATATCCCATCCCATGAAACATTAAAGGTCAGAGCTCTGAACAACTTCATATAGTTGAAGATTTCCCTGCCCACGTTAGAGGTTGGACTAGATGATTTTTAAAGGTTCCTTCCAACCCAAACCATTCTATGATTCTATAATCACAGGAGTACTACTTTACACAGTTGATCTTTTACTGTTCCCTTTTCCACAACTGCTTACTTGCTTAAAATTAAAATGTATTCTTGGAGTAGCTGAAACAAGGAGCTATCAGATTATGTGATTAATAGCAGAAAAGGCTGATGGAACTTGGGGCAGATAGGTTATTGGTCATGTGGTGGCTCCTCACTAGTGCAGTAGTGTGCCAGGGGATTGCAGAGAATGTCTTCTGCACTGTGACTGTCAGAAGCCACTGCAGAGAAACAGGGCTGAAAGATGGGGGTTTAAGAAGTGTGGCCATCAGGTCATCCTGGTTTCTTTGCTAGAAACAGTAGCAGTCGTGACCTCCTGCATGAAATGAGAGACTGCAAGAAGACCCCTTCCTCTCTTTGGCGGCTCTGTATGACTACCAAAACATGCTTTCCTGGTATCTCCATGTTTCTGCTTCCTTATCTGTAGCAGAACAGAATCCAGTTCCTCTTGGATTCAGTTTGCCACTGTGTATTTTCACTTCCTGAAAAGTCACAAAAAAGAGTGTTTGTCCTTTCCTTTAAAGAAGCTTATTAACAATTTTACTGGTTTGTTTTCAGCTTGCTTTCCCTGAAACCTGTTGTTTCAGATGATTTTCTCCTTAGTATGGCTAGGCAGCACTGGGAAAGTGAAATGGAACTGAGACCCCTCAGCCACTGTCTAGCTGTAAAAGCAGAATGTAGAATGCAGTTCTGGAGAGAGGGTAGAAGCGACTTGCCACAGAAACTAAAAACTTCTCTCTAGCTTCAAAGGGAAAACTACAGAGAAATTAAGAAGTAGAAAGGGTCTTGACCAATGAAAGATTGGTTTGAGGAAAGAAAAGATTAGAAAGAAAAATGAGGAAGAAGTGTTTAATGCAACACTTAAGATAGGGATCTGTCAACAAAGTAATTGGAAATGCACTGCTTTCAGTCTTTGTTTCAGGAGCTCAGCTTTACTAAAGCACACTTCCTATGGCATAGAACCTTTTAACCACCACCGTCTTCCTCCCCCTGTGCAGATCACATGCATGCTCCCCTATCCCACCCCCCAAGAAAAATAAAAACAACAACCCTCAAACAAAACAAAAAAAACCCCACAGAGTAAATTTGCACTTGTTCCAGTTCTGTTTGGGGTATACACAACATGATGAAACAGAGTAAGGAAAATGTCCGTTTTCCATGTGGACAGTTAGATTTCATTGTCAGTTTAAATTGATGACACTAGCTTCCAAACTATTGAGCCTGTGCTTATAAATGCAACAGTTGTTCATAATTTGGCAATGAATGACCTTTAAATGTAGATGCTTACTAAGGATGTCCCTAGGGAACAATTCAACTTCAAAATGACACCCATGTGTTCTTGTTATCATTTAAATATGCTCCCTTTGACAATATCAGAATAATAAATATTGGTTAGATTTCTAATGTTGATTCAGATGCTAGGAAACTTACTGAATAAATTAGTGTACATTCAATTTATATTGACCAAAAAAATTTTACAGTGGTATATTACAGGCCAAGGTGACATACATTTAATAAATATGTTGTAGAGCAGAGGGCATATTTGACTGACACATGTGGTTACTACATTTTTAATTAACACTTACAATACTACTCCCCAAATTTCTTCTGGAGTTGCAAATGTTGTGGAAGTAAGATATGACATGTAAAATCCTGAAGTACTGTGGATTTTTTAAAGTCTGTAGACTTTACGTCCATAGAAGAAGCAGTTTAATTATTAGGCTATACGCTTGTTTCTGGAAGTATGAAAAACTACAAGGACTTAAAGTTTGGTATACATTATATATACCCCTTCACTGAGTCTCTAGACTCTGTGAGTTTGGTAGTTTTAAAAAATCCGAGCAGGGTCTGTGTGCCTTGGTTATGAAATCTACCAGCATGAAGACTTCTTGCTTACCAGCCTGGCTTGTAAAAACTCACCACTCGTTACCTCATGTCACAGGTCCTGTTGAAATCAGTGACAGCCCAGTTACTCAAAGTTCAAGGAAGTTAAACAGAGATATTAGTTCTGTTAGATCAATTAGGCTTTTTTTTCTTTCTTTCTTTTTTTTTTTTTATTGTCCTAGTGTCATCATAGAGAATTTTGTGGTTACTCTACAGGGGAGTCAGATTAGGTCAGTACGGATACTTTCCCATGTGGGGTGATGAAGAGGATAAAGATGATTTGACAGATGGCAATGATTCTGTAGTGTCAGGAAAAATGCTCTTTTTACCATTGTTTTTTTTTCAGTTCCAATGAAGGAGCATGTATTAGTGGGAGAAACAGACTTGTTAATTTCGGTCAAACATTGCTGTTACTGAAAATACTTTTGTGTGTGCGTGTTAACTTGTGTGTTTGTCAGCAGTGATGATTAAATTTGTTTCCTGCAGTCAGTTTTCCTGTTAACTGACTAAGTCAGTGACATGAAACTGACCACTTGGTACACAGTGGGGAACTTAAAGAGTATGAAGTAAGACACAGCAAATTTGCAATGCAGATGAAAGCAGCTAAGGCAGAAACTGGAAAAAGGTAAAACCAAAATGGAAAATTGACTCAATGTATATATAACAATCATTTAAAGCTGTTTCCTTTTTTGTGTGTTTATTCTGCTTTGAGGTGTAGACAGATTAGATAGACACACAGCTCCAGTGATCTCTGCTTCTTGCGCAGAAGATTGCTCAACCTCTACCCTTTTCCTTTCCCTGATTCACAGTCATGAAATCCTGATGGAAATGGCCATGCAAGATTTCTCTGCACAAGAAATCTTTTTTCCTATGTTCCTGAAGGGGGAGGTCAGCAGCAGGATAAAAAAAGCAGCAGCAGCTTGATTGCCTGTATCAGCGTACCATCTGATAGACCAAAAGTTGACACATTCTGTCAGTAAAACATAACTGCGAAACACACGTTACCCAGTTCTCTCCCAAGACCTACTGATTTGCAGTTTTGATGAGGAAGTTATGTTTTCAGAAAGATAGGAAGTAGCAGAGCATGCAAACATGCATCACAATGAAGATATATTTGAATTCCATTGACTTTTTGAGAGGTACTGGCAAATCTTTGTTAATAATAAAATGCTACCAATGGAATTTTTTAATCAGAGGATCCAGGCAAATTGCTCTTGCTGGTCGTTTATGCCAATATAGCATCAATTTGTGATACTTGTAAAATCTTGTCAAAGATAGCATTAAGCACATGCACATTTTTTACTTCCCAGGAGAGAGAACACATGAGGCTTTCAAACACAGAATGAGGGAAGATGTATAGTAGATGTCTCTCTTTTTTTTTTTTACTGCAACACACATTTTAATTGGTCATTGAACTTTTTAATGCCTAGTGTAATACATTCCAGGTTTAAATGATGAAGTCATTTTGGAATTTCAATATATAATACAATTTTTTTGTTAAGTGACTGGTCATTTCTGAAGAAGCTGAAGATGTGGTTTTCATCCATAGAACTAACTAGGCTATTAAATTAATTAAGCTAATATTGCAGTAGCAGTTTTAGAAAACTATCTTTTTAATAATAGGTGTTTTTAGAGTAACTGGAAACTTTACAGGAAAATTCTGCAAACCATTGCAATTCAAAATTATTTGTTGGAAAATGGATTTTAATTTTTACCGTCTTTGTAAAGAATGTTGTCTGTGCTCCTGATTTACATGAATTCTTCTTGGACTTAGCTATCTGTCTTTTTAAGTTCTTTTGTGAAATTTTTATATGGAGGTATTTAAAGGATTGGTTGTATGGAGGTTGAATACATGTAAATCTTAGTGGGTTTTGTAATTATTAACTCTGAATTCGTTATCAATTATTATCTTTGAATTCACAAGAAATAGGAAAGAGATCGGTGGGACTTTATATGGCAGCTTAATGACTTGACTCTGTTTCTTACTTAATAGGTTAGTGAGGACAAAGTTTAGTCAGTCTTGACCCAGCTGCCAAGATGGAGAAAGGTCTTCCTGGCACCCTGGCAGTGAGGAGAATGTAGAGAAGATAGGCTTTTGTCAGAGCACTTGGTGATAGAATTCAGTGCTACATTTGGGTACAGTGCAAGTTACTTATATTGGATATGCACCATGGGAATGTGCTAGTGAAGGCCTTCCAGCTACTACATTTTGAATACTCTTATCGTGAGCAGCCATTATTTCTGCATTCTCTGTTATACAAGAACTGTTTAAAGACTTGTATCAGCTTTTCATTTTCTGTTTCCTATAAGCTTGTCTGTGGCTTGGGGAAGGCTGAAACAGCATTTTTGTAGAGCATTCCGGAAGGCGACATTGATGACAAAGCAGAAGTATCAGCATTCGCTTTGAAAGTGGCATTGTATTTTTAATGGAAAATGAAAGAAGTGTCTTGAAGATGTCCTGATGATAAAGATCCTGTAGCTAGAACATGTATACTTTCTTCCCAGTAACTGTCTTTTTTTTTTTAGTTATTATTTCAATCTATATATCATGTTCTAAACATTTCACATTTCTTAAACAAATAAATACTGTGTGATTATGGGGGGTTTTTGGTTTGTTGGGTTTTTTTTGTTTTTTTTTTTTTTGTTTGTTTTAAATAAGGTATTTGGGCACAACAGTAATGCTTGCATACTTTTAGGCATTGCAATAAAGCAGGGCACAAAGAGTATGAGAAAGGAGCAGCATCTTCATTCCATTTTCTAATTAAAATGTTTCCTCTCATTCCTCTGCTGCTGGTGCAGTGAGAGCTCCACCTCCTGTTCAAAGCAATGGTCAGTTCTATAAATGTGTAGATAGGAAATCTGAGAAAAACTGCTTTTGTATGTTGAAGCTGCCACCAGTGAGCTACAGCAAGTAATTTATAAGAAATTACTTCCAAGCCTCCACTGCATCTTCCATTTACTATATTATTTATTTGTATGCCCCAGTGTTTGTGAATCTCAGTTAAGACCAGGGCCTGTGGGTGACATTTGTTGAATTGTGTACCATGGTACACAGAGTTTCAAAAATCACTCTTGGAAGGGGTTGCTTGCACTTGATAACGGTATTTTCTTGATGAAATGCTGTGAAAAGTTATGCCAATCAAAAACATTGTTGTTACTGTTTTCACTACTGAAATCTTTAATGTAGTGAAAATGGTATAAAATGTCAGTGAGTCTTTTTTCCCACTAGTGTACCTTGAAAGCTGTGAGATAAAATTACCGGTCATCATTATTTTATTTTTTATATTCCTTGTCTCTCCTGTAATTGATTCACTTTTTAAAAACTGATTCCTTTTTTATACTAGGGCAGGAGGTATTCATGTGCTGCAAGTATCTCCAAATTGGAAAATAATGAAATCTAAAGCTTTCCTATCATCTCTTACATAAGGACAAATAAAGAATCTTGATTATGTGGTGAAACAGTCAATTGTTCAGCAACAAGTTTGTATTGATTACAATGAACTGCTTTTATGAAAAGTGACCATATGTACTTCAGCTAACTGCCTTTATTTCTGATCTGGCGTAGGGCTCCTGTTTCTTTGCATAAAGATTCCCTTCTGTACTCTTCATGTAGTATTCAAGCTCTTTCCAGGAGTAGGACTCCCTACTTCTGCAGTTGAGATGGTAATTACTATCTTAACTTCCTTGTTCTCTTGAGATACAGAAACAAAAGGAGTGTGTGTTCACTTTAATCATAGATTAATGGGCTAACAGATTTATGGTAATGTCAAGGAATGTTATAAAAATATTTACTTTGCTTGAAACATGAAGAAATGGATATTCAGGGAAAAAATACGAATGAAATTTGGAGTTGAATGCTGTGCCATTATAGATTCAGAAACTAGTGTTAGCCTACTGCTTTTCTGATTTTATTACAAATTCTAAGAAAAAAATATGTCCCACAATGACATACTCTAAATGAAACTCCAAACCACTCAATGCCTAAAAGCAAGTTACAAACCATTCAAAAGCTAGGTTTTATTTAAAGATCCATTCTCTGTCTGAAAGCCAAAAACCTAGCTTCCATTTTCACATTGCAGTGAGGGAGCACAAACAGGCGGAAAATACTGACGGCATCTACAGCATCTATTTTTGGTATTGAATAAAAAATGTCAGAGGCCTTTCCTTCTGCTGAGCACTCAGAATGTGGATGTGTGATTGGTAGGGGTACAATCTTTGCGCTGTTTCCTCTGCATGTCTTTAAAATTCCTGTTTGACACAGAGATTACAAAGCTCAAGCAGATTCTGAAGTATGGCTGAGTATGAGTTTTTTTTAGTTTCCTTTCCGTATTTCTCCTCTGTATCAAAATTCGTTCATTTGGGCATTTTGGTTTGCCTCCCTTTGGTGAAAATGTTAGGATGCCAGACTTCCAGATTTAGCCATAAATTCTTAGTACCTGTTGGGAAGAGGGAAAGAATATTTTCAGATGTATTTTAAAACGATTTGGTAAGAACTTGTTAAAAGTGTTACTAAAGGTAGTAATTGTATCCGCTCAAATTAGACAATCCTTAGGCTGGCCTGGACTGGAGGCAAAGTCAGAGAGCGTACCCTGAACTCAGCGCTTGTAGCTAGGCTCTTTAACAGGTTCTCTTACTTTTTGATGCCTACTTGCTACTACATATTTATGAGAAACAAGGATAGTACACTAATGGGAACTGGAAACAGTTTTAAGGTACTTGATAGAATAATTTTTTGTCTATGTGCATTTAGTCTTCATATTTGATTTTTTTCCTTTACTGTTAAATGGTTTGTATCTAATTGTAGCTGTAGAAAAAACTCTTAAGTACATTTTCAAGGCTGAAAAAACCTGGTACCATGTGGTTTGTAATACAGACCTCTAAATTAAAAGCCTGATTTTTGCCCAGACCATGGGAGAAAGAAGGGCATTTCTCCTGAAAGAAGAAACTGCTCTGTGAACTAAGAAGATATGACTAGAAATTAGTTTCTTAAACCTAAAGCAGCTGGTTTTTTGTTGTGTGTGTTGGTTTTTTATTTTACTCCCCCCCTCCATCTTTTTCCTTTTTTTTTTTTTTTTGTAAGTGTAAATGTTTTGGATATCATTATTCTTTCTAAATTCAGCGGCCAGGATAATACTACAACACAAAACTTTCCTACCTGCTCAGTGTTTAAATAATACATTTTGTGAACTGATACAGAAAATGTAGTTACTTTACTTTTGAAGGGTATTTGGTGTCTGGGAAAGAACTGGCAACATGGTGCACATTCAAAACTCTTTGTTGCTACTCACCAACTGAATTGTCAAAAACTGCTGATTTGAAAGGGGGTAAAAACCTGCTTAAAGTAATCACAGATGCAACTGTTATCTGTTATGGGCTAAGAACTTAATGCCCCATTTCTCAAATGACTTTTTACGATAATGAGATAGTGAAAAGCGAAAAGCTCATGAACTTGCCTGCATGGTTATTTCCAACCTCAACTCTTCTAGCAAGCTCCCAAAGTTGCTGTTGCTTATGGAAGTGGAAAATAGACTTGATAAAAATGTTTAGCCTGCAGGGCTGTGTTTTATTTATCATATCACAAAAGAACAATGTTTTGTTGCATCACGGTCAAAATAGAAGCGACCTTGCTTGCTCATGAGTGCTCAAAGCCTACAGATAAGAGGCAAAATAATAGAGTACAATAGAAAGAGTGTAGTGTAATTACTTGTGGCTTGTCAAGTGAAGCCCTCTCAGGCCCCAAGTGATTCAAATCTGGGAACTCTGCACAATTCTGTACAGTAACCGTAGCTAGCATCAGAGAAATCTGACCCGGCTTCTCCGACAGTACTGAAATTGCATCAGTTTGTCATACACTGTGCATGCCAGCTTCACACAATATCATTTGCTTGCAAATGGGCCTGGCCTCAATGCCCTGAGACACATTCCTTGGTATCTGACTCTTGGCCTGTGATTTGTCATGTCTCTAGTGCTATCGGCGTAAAGTAATGTTAATAGATTCTGATGGTTTGCTTGTGGAAGGTAAAGAATGCACTACAGATTGTGTCAGGCAGCTTTCTATGGCATGTAGCGTGGTAGAGGCCTTCATGATGGTAATAGCCAAAAAAAGGGTATGGAGAAATGAGAACCCTGTTTTGAGTGGTATTTAATGCTCTCCTCCTCAACACCCTGCTGTGGACATCCTTGCTAACTCAGCAGGTTCAAGAACTTAGCAGCCCAACAAAGCAGTGTTATTTGTGCTTAAGAGTTGTTAAAGCCAAAAATCAGTGGCTTTGTTTCTCCCTATTCAAAAATTAAAGTATGTAAAATGTGTAAAAATGCTGACCAGTTTCCAGGGGCTAAACTGTGCATATTTTTTTCTCAATGTTTAACTCTGTATTGTTCAGTTTTAGTACTCTAAATAAAATCACTGCTTTTTTTAGCAAGTATGTTTTTTAATACTGTAAAATAAAACCAAAACAAAGCTTGTGCAATTTATCCTGAAATGTATCTTGTGTAAAATAACATCAGTATGATCTAAAGTGTGGATGCCTGAAGAATTTCTTCATAGATTTTAATTGCAATATTTGACAATTAATTGGATTACTAAATCCTTGTTTGGAATAGTTTTCTTGCATTATGAAGTAAATATATGGATTTTTTTCAGTCTTCCTTTGACACCACTGAGATGAGATTATTTTGCCATTGACAACTCTGATCTTTGCATCATTTTTTTTCAGCTGACTTCCTTAATTGATTACAACTTTGGTGCAGGAGCCTGCAGCATAGCTCTCCAGAATTCTGTTGACATTAATCGATTAATGTGAAGGTGTTAGTTAGTGATTTCATCTAAGAAACATTCAAAACCGTGTCAGTAATCTGTTCTTAAAAACTGCCAGAGCATTGAATCTTGTTATTTTGAGCATGTTAGTTTGGGTTAACAAGGATTTCTCTGGGAAGGAAAAAAAAAAAATAAAAAAAAATGCAGTGAATCCTATGGGAGGAGCAGATTTGTATTTTATTGTTGTACATTAGTATAGCATACATGCACATGCCTTAATATTTAACAGATTGTTTTTAAATATACTATTATTAATATTTATGGTCTCTCTAAGAAACTTACAAAAATGCTTGAGCATGACCTATTTCTTCTTAGCTTTACCTAGGGAATTTCTGACAACAGTGTAACTGTGAGCACCCTGCTAGCGCGTCTATGCAGGTCTGACACTTTCTTTTGCGCTGTAGCTTCCACATTTGCTTAGCAGCTTTGCATAGCTAAGCAAAACTTTAAAATAAGCATGCATTTTTTTTGTTCTAAATATATTCAGAAAAGTATTCTTGTGTCGTACAGTACCTTGGAGAAATTCTGTGTTAGGATTGGAACTCTACTGTTCAGTATTGCATATAAAAAGAAAGGAGAGTTTCTTTTTAGCCTTAACACAGACCAACTTTTGGAAATATGTTTTGCTTTTATTTCTTGGTGGAGGTTTTTGGTAGGGGATGAGCTAGCTTATGTGAATGTTAGCTGTGCATTCGTAAAACAGCTGTGCTGTATTTCCCAGTGAAAAAATGTGGTTGGTTGTAGAAAGTAGAAGTTAGTTGAATCCAGTAAGCATGCTTTTAGCACGAGGTTGGTTTGTACTGAGGGCAGTCTGAATCAGTTGCCACTAAGCAAACGTTAAAAGCAATAAGGTACTGTGTTCAGTGCAGTCTCCTTAGATTCAGATAGGAGCAGAACACAGACATGCATGCACATACATGTTTGAATATATGTGGGTGCAGGTCTACAAAAGCACAGACATACGTCAAAAATGGAAGAATTTATTGGGTTGTATTGCAGAGCAGCCTGGTTGAGGTCTTGTATCAGTTAATGTTTTAATGACCCAGATGATAGACTAAAGAGTGTCCTTATTTAAATTTGCTACCAACACCAAGGTGGAAGTGACTGTGAGCATGTTGGAGAACAAGAATAGAATTAAAAATAATTTTGGTGAATTGGGAAGATTTCTTAAGAAAGGAAAATGGGGAGCTAATTCAGTAGGAACTGGGTACCAAGTGCTGTATTTATCAAAAATAATCAGCAGCACAAAGTAAGGTCCAACAGATTATTAGGTAACAGATATTCCTAAAAGGATGTGGGGCTCATTGTGCATTGCAAGATGGCCATGTCACTGGTGTCATTCTGTTTCAGAAAAAGCAATTGCATGTTAGAGTTTCAAAGGATGCATGTAAAAAAGCTATTGGTAATGAGAACTGTATACTAAGCACGGACTACCGTGTCCGCTTTTAGGTACTGAACTCTAAGAAATATGTGAGTCTATGGGAAAGAGTGTCCACAGGCGAAGGCAGTGTAGGAGGAAATATGCTGTGTTACACTGCTTTCTGCATCTTTGATCGCTGTGAAGAATGAAATACACTGGGGCGGTTTAGGTCAAAACGAAAACACTGAGCAGGAACTTCATAACAATCTCAGTAACATGAAAAGCTGTTGAAAAAAGAAAGGAGGCAATCAGTCTGTGGTCTGGAGATGCTGTGCTCCTGTGCCGTGCAATTCCTGTCCTATCCACCAGAAATAAGAAAGTAATTACAAAGTGGTGCTGAATAATAAAGATTCTGCAGCACCAGAACACACTTCAGGAGTGGGATATGAAAGCTTCATCTGTATGAGGCTTAGATGTTTCTGTCAAGAGTAAAAAGTATAGTTAGTCCTGGCTGGAAGCGGCAGGGTGAGCTGATAACTCCCAGAAATACAGAGCCAAAATAGACATGAAGTCTTTCAGAACTGGGAGGTAATATGCAGAAATCCCATGCAAGCAAGTTGTGTGGACGTTCTGAAGCTCAGCTGGGCATCTTCCAGCATAATCTTCCTCAAGCTTCTTTTTGTGAGCCTCCCTTGATACTTGGCAATTGTCCTTTGCATTATTTCAAAAAATGGCTTTCTAAAACCCTAGAGAACTCGCCCAAAGTAGCTCTTTCTTTTTCTCTTTTCCTGGGAATGGTAGGAGTATCTCATAGTGGAACAGTTACTGAAACAATCAGGAGCTTCTCTATGCCGAAGAAACATCTGTTAGTTTGCTCAAGAGAGCCTTTGGCATGGTCTTCCTGGGAGGATGTAATTCTTTTCTGCACCCAGCTTTAAACTTTGAAGTAACAACTGTACTTGGAGAGGACTTGTCACATCAGATTCCCCCCCCCCACCTTTTTAAACATTGCAAATATTATTCAGTAAAGCATTTGTGTTCAGTATGCTTCTTGTTTAGTACTTCAGAATTGGACTGGCCATGTTTGTTTCTGTCACTGTAAATGTATATAGCTCTATAAGCTAGTCAAGAAACTGCAAAAATTCAGTGCCACTCTTACCTCAGTACACCTTTTCCTGTGTGTAATGTCTGCCATAAAATGAATGCATTCTAAATGTTTAAATTGCTAGATGGGTAGCTTATTAAGAGATGACTAGATTGGTGGCTTAGTTGTGAAGCAGAAAGCAGCGCAAGAGTGCAGGAGTCCTTGTCAGAGCTCTGGATCTCCAGTGTAAGTCTAGCCCTTTGTCCTCATCTGTCTGTTAAAAAAGGAGACATTTTTATAGGAGGAGAAAGCCATGCAGGAGCCCGTCCCACAGTTAACACCTGAAGAACACAGGCATCTTCTGCCTCAATCCTGTCACATGTGAAGAGGCATGAAGGTAAACTCTAGTTTGTAAAGCTAGAGGGATCTTCAGGTTTGCTAATGACTGAGATAACAGGACAAAAACACTGTACTTTGTGCCGCTTACTCCCAAATATTTTCCAGAGCTGATCGAAGAATTGTATTTTTTAAAAGAGAATTTTAGGGGCATTTGTAGGGCAACCATTGTTATGTACCTTTATTTGCAGAACTTAGTGTACGTGTCACTTACCTACCTGATCTTGAATTAATGAATTAGTCAAGCATATATTTTTAACTTTGGGGATGAACTGCTACTTGTCAATGTGTGCTTCAGTGCTCAAAGATCAGCATCATCTCCTTTTCCTGATGTTTCTTGCATGTTCACTGATAGCACAAACCTTGTCTCTGCCCTGATGCAAGAGGCATTACATGATGACTCTTAAGTAAAGTTCTTGTGTGCTTGTTCCCATGTGCCCTTTGAGCACTGACATACTCTGTCACGTCACAGACCATGTACTTTGCCAGAAGTCACAGGCAGAGTAAGACAATACAGCAGTGCTCTACCACCTGCCACTGTAGTCCTCTTTCTTCTCTTAGAGACATCCACAGATGGTCTAGCTTCACTTGATTCTTGATGTATGTAACTCATTTGCTGTTCATGTTTAGATGTAGCTTTTTGTCCTTAACACCAAGATAATGATCAAAAAATCTTCTGCAGCTTATACAAGAATACTACCTTAAAACAGAAGGCTTGGTGCAAAATACTGGGTACGCAGCAGTCTGGTGATGTGCTTCTGTCCCAAACACTAAATATAAACCAGTTGTATTTCATTGTTGTCCTTGGCACTAACAGGATTTTTGAAACTATACAATTTAAGAATCACTAGCATGCAAGAATCACGGTCACTAACAAGGAATATGATTACAGTAAAAAGTTCTTATCCTCCTGGCTCAGGCATGGTTTTTTTAAGGTAGCAATGTCAGGTTATAATGGTCATTGTGGTAAGTAGGCAACATGAGTCAACATTCATGCATTCCCGAGTTACAAACCCATTTTTTACCACCTGCATTACAGCAGTTTATAGATGGTAAAACATTATTCCATTTACAAATCATGAGTAAGACTTGCAGAAGAGCACTAGGGACCAGTTTACCATTCTCTGGAATTTACATTACCTGGGGAACGCAAGTTAGTAGCCAGGTAACCTGTACGATGGCTGACATGTATTGACTGTCAGCCTTTTGGAGGCCTCAGTGCTGGATCACCCAAGCACGGAAGACAGAAGATATAACTTTGGTTACTAACATCCCAATGGGCGGTTTTATCGTGAGTGTTCAGTGCCTGCATAGAGTGCCCAGTGGAGGGTGGGGTGGGGCTAGGGTCAGAAAAGTCAAGGTACCCTGAGAGAATACTCTGAGAAGGAGCAGGGTGGAAATCCCCCAGTCAGCCTGATATACTCTTATACCCATGCAGTCACAACGTGGCTTTGCACTGCTGTACAGAGATCAGGGATTTGAAAATAATGCAGATAAAAAGCCATGGTTTGATCAGAGCAGCCTACTGGTGTAGTAGTACATCTATAGCCATCTGGAATTGATGCTAGCTTGGCAACAGCTTTGGCACTGTGTTACTTCCTCCTGCCACAGATTGGGAATCAGGGTTTCTAATAGACTTAGGGCCCTTCTTTTGGTGTGAACAGCTTGGAAACATAAAAAGTCCTCTTTTGTAGAATCATAGAATGATTTGGGTTGGAAGGAACCTTTAAAAATCATCTAGTCCAACCTCTAACGTGGGCAGGGACATCTTCCGGGGACATCTTCCAGGTCGGGTTGCTGATCAGTTCCAACCTCACCTTTGGCACTTCCAGTGATGATATATCTGGAACTTCTTCTGTTTCAGTCTCTTATTCACCATGTTCAGTGTGAAAAAAAAATAAAATAAAAAATATAGAATTCTTCCTTATGTCCTAACTAAGTCTCCCATCTTTCAATTTAAAACTGTTGCCCCTTGTCCTGTCACAACAGGACTTTGTAAAAAGTCTCTCTCAATTTTTCTAATAAGCACCCTTTAAGTATTGAAAGGCTGAAATAAGGTCTCCCTGTAACCTTCTCTTCCCCAGGCTGAACAATGACAACTCTCTCAGCCTTTCCTCTTAATAGAGGCTTCCTATCCCTCTGACCATTTTGTGTCCCTCCTCTGATCCTGCTGCAACAGGTCCATGTCTTTCCTGTGCTGAGGACACTGCAGTTGGATGCCATACTCCACGTGGGGTCTTACTAAAGCAGAGTAGAGGGGTGGAATCACCTCCCTTGATTGCTGGCCACATTTCTTCTGATACAGTCCAGAGTATGATTGGTTTCTGGGCTGCAAGTGCTCATTGCCAGCTCATGTTGAGCTTTTTATCCACCAGTACTGCCAAATCCTCCACAGAGCTGCTCTCAATCCCTTTATCCCCTAGTCTGTATTGATGGTGAGGATAGGCCTGACCCAGGTACAGGACCTTGTGCTTGGACTTTGTTGTAATCTGTGATGTTGAAATTTATTACATAGGCCCACTCCTCAATCCTGTTAAGGTCCCTCTGAATAGCATCGCTTCCCTCTAGTGAATGAACTGCACTACTCAGGTTGGTGTCTGCTTCAGTACAGTGTTTAGATGGCACTTAGAAGCCATCATGTGCAAGACCCACCATAATAATGGTTGAACACTTACTCACTGAATAGTGCCAAGATCTTAAGAAATAAGTTTTTAATTACATCTTGAGGCATTAAGACTGAAGGGATTAAGTTATACATGCACAGCATTATTTCTTGAACTCGCTGTCTTTGGGGTGCTTGACTTTTAACTTCAGTGTTCTTTTTCTGTATTTTTTTTAGGCATAAAAATATCTAAATTTGTACATCTACAGTGGATGTTGTAGTACTTGGTATTTCAGTGAAAACAATAGCAAAGTTCACTGCATAGTTTGGGGAGAAAAAAAAAACTACAACAAAATAGACTTACAGTCTTCTTAAATGTTTTATAGCATGTCACTGTTCTTTTTCTTTTTTTATTTTTTTCTTTCATTCTTCTTTGTCTAACCTGGTAAATATTTAAATATGTCTCCCAAAAATAAAAACTCTAGAAAATGTTGAGCTCCTGTTGAAGTCTCTAGGGATTTTGTGTGCTAAGTTAGAACTGGTTCAATGCATTTTAAGAATATCTTCTTACTGTAACTGTTCTCTTCAACAACCTTAACTAGTGGTCAGAAGTAAGAAGCAGAATGCAGGCCAGCCTGCTGGTGACCACTTGGAAGCCCTGAGGTTCTGCTTCTGGGTTCCAGCTACTCCTGAGCAACTGGGATGAGGATGTCTTCTGCAGGTTCCTCGTATGAGCACGTACTGAGCAACGCTGGACTAACTTGGTTTAGATGCAATGGAAACTTGCAGTCATCACAATATTCTGTTCCTTTTAATTTGCAGGGATTCTGCAGCAGAGAGAGTAGATTTCTATTTCTATTACTTAAGCTTTCCAAGAAAAGGTTTCCTTCAGGAATGGAAAATAGCACTGCTTTCTTTTGCTAGATTCTTGGAATTAATCCTGGCTGAAATGGAATCAGAGGCAAATGTTTATTTTGTTTCGTCAATCTCTCATGCACTTTATGCTGTAATCACATGTGTGTAATTTAAAAGCCCAGTGGTGAAACAAATGCATTTGGAATTCACACTTAGCATAAGCTTCTTTGTTTTCTAGTTGTTGTTGATCCTAGTTGGATACTGATTTCACACATAATTGTGTGTATACATATCTTATGCATATATATTTATAAAAAATCATAGAACATTTGGCATTTGATAAACCCCATAATCTCATTAAACTGTGAGTGTACTCATCTTAGTATTAAGATCTCGAACTGATCCTCCTGCAACATGAATTGCTTAAATTAATAAAATAGTGTATTTAGTGATAAAGTATGTGTATTGCACAGCACATTATTGGTTACCTAGCTTATTATTTAGTTGTATATTAAAGCAGAAAGTATTTAGACAACTAACTAGATACTTTTGTGACCTTATTTTCTATGTGTAAACCAGTAGCAAGCACAGTCTGATTCATGGGGGCTTATTGTCATAATTGCTATTCATGTTTAATTGGGAAAGTACAGAAAGTACACATTTTTCTCATTTAAAACCTCTAGTTGTCTGAAGTTTGTTTCTCCTGTTTTTTTCTAAGAGAATTTTTGGAAAAAAATTGAAACTCTTCATGATAATGTGGCTTTTGGCTATAGATACTGGTATATGGTATTCTTTACAAGCCATTCATTTATTTTATTTAGAATAAGAATAAAAGCATATGTTTAAAAGTCCATAGGAAGCACTGGAGTATTTTTGCCTCTATGGGGTTAGTAGTGTTAGTCATTCTGTAACTTGAATAAGGTATAGATGCTTTTTATGTGAGGATTGTCCTTGTAATGTAGCGCAGGTACACTTCTTGGAGGGATTGATGGGTTTTGTCACTTTGTGTCTTTGAGGGGATGTCTAGCAGACCAGTAGGGGGTCACTGTATGCATTGAATTTAGGAAATACATAAGTCATTTTAATTACTTTATTTAATTGTATATGCTAGCACACTTGGAAATAACAAATTACAGGCAATAATTCATTATTTATCATAGCATTCTATTGTCTTAAGTTGGGAGTATCTGTGCAAAACATAGAATAGTTAGCATTTTATAAGGTAAGTGGAAAACATGGATATGTCAAAGACTGGATGTCTAACAATACAGTTTCAGGAGGATCTGACTTTGAAGGGGTCTTCACAGCTTGCTGGAAATAGGAGCATGCTGAGAAGAAAGTGGTTCTGGCTGAAGCTGCTGTATTTTCTTGTCCTAACACGGTAAGACTGGGAAGTGTGATGAGGCAGGTTGATGTGCCACATAAATGCTTTAGTAATGTTTACGTGCATTTCATTCAAAAACCAAATTTTAAGCCATTTTAACAAGTCTGGCAGAAAGATATACCAACTATGTTTTTCCTTCTAAAATGTGCATTTGAAATAGATGGCTGATAATACCCAGCTCTTCTAAGTCAGGCAGTTAATCGTGCAACTAGTTCATAATCAATGTGGTCACTTCAAACCAATATATAAGATCCATCTTTTTCTAGTTTTTCTGTGGTGGCAATGTTGTGAAATACCTCTTTCCCTTCTGCCGTCTCCTAAAATCTTTATCTTGGGATTTTAAATGTTTCCATATAAGGTTGAAGAAAGACAAAAGCACATAAGCATTTTAATCCTTTCTTAAATGGGACATTTATCCAGTTTTAACTTAAATGAGAAGAATGAGAATTCTTGTTAATAATACTTTCATTACTGAAATTTCTTGATGAGGGAAGCATTGCTCATAATTAGATGGAACTAGCTGTGCTATTTATTTTCATATCCTTCCCATGATCTCCTCTTCCACAACTGTTGCGCTGCTTTTTGTATGTGTGTTACTCTTGCCACAGCTGTGCCTTCAGGAGCTCACATATAGATCTTGAGCTTTATTTCAAAATGTTTTGGAGCCATTGAGAATCTTCAGTGTAAGTGGTCTGCGGAAAAAGCCCTGTTTTCCAGGGAAAACCACCCAGGCTGGTGCTCTAGCTGAGAATTCAGTTTTTGATTTAAGCAAGCGAAAGTGCTGTGGTAGTTTGCTGCAGAAAAGCATGGAAAAACATGTGGAGTCAGGTGAAACTGACGTAGAGAGTAAAAGGATATTTGTAATACTCGTAGTCTCAGCTTCAGCAGCTGCCTATAAGGATAAAGTGATTAATTTATGTAGTAGTGGTGCAACAGCAGATGGGAGCAGAAAGGGGAAATAGCAAGATAGTAGGCAGCAGCATCTCTTGTTTTTCTGTGCCTGCTGAGATTTGCTTAATTTGATTGATGAGCTGTATCTGAAAACTTGTGCTGATCACTGTCACACACATTTCTCTCTGACAAGAGAACCAAAGATTTGCTCAAGTGTGTGTCTTTCTTCCTTTTTTTTAGTGAATTGGTTGAAATTCTAGTTATATTGGAAATTTTTACATTATAATAAAGAACATATTTGTTTCTTCCTTCAAGTAATTGTCATCTCTTTATGAAGAGTTTTATAGCGTGGGAGAGAGGGAATGGTGGAGACAGAAGTGATGGGAAAGAGTATTAATCTTTTTCTTATATTCTTATTTTATAAAATTGACATTTTACTTGATTAAGTAGTCTAAAAAGTGATATCTTAAAAGAAGTGCCTTCAAATGATCATACGTTTTTGATTGGAGCAGATTAACAAATTTAGTAATCCAGTAAGAAAAAGCATGTGTTTTCAGCAAATGTTCCTTGAATTAACAAAATTACTTCAGCTTCAGTGTAAGTATTGTTTAGTGTAGCATAAGGCTACTTGTTTTTCATTCTTCTAACAATTTTCTCTGCATCTCCAGTGCAGTTGTAGCTTAAGTGAATCACAGCTTTTCTGGATTCTCTCTACTCCCAGGTATACTAATTGTTCTGGTCATCTAAGCTTAATATATTTTAACACTTTTATATGTAGTGTTTGTTTCTTCAGAAGCTGATCTTTGAAACAAAAGCTTGCTCTCCTTTTAATTTCAAATACATTATGATCTTCTATTGTATCAGAACTTTAAAAGATTGAACATGTGAATATTTCCACCTTTTCAGTTGATGAGTATGGAGCAAAATTCTGCAGTAGTTCAAGTTAATGTTATGTTGTTAACATGGTAGCAACTGAGGTTATTAATTTCATTAACTATAGCACATACTACTTAGTATGACCTATGTATGATTTACTGTAATGCTTACTGATAAATGAATAGTGATACTTGGGAGATTATATTATGTTGGTGTTTTTTAAAGGGAATACTTGATTAGGGCAAATGATTGCTGTATTACTCACTAACTAATTGTATTACCTTTCTTTGCAATTTTTTGTTTTCTTCAGAAAAGCTATCCATTCCAAGGTAGACAGAAATAAAGCTTTCCAGATGGATTCAAGGGGGTGATGTGGATTAGGATATGACAAAATGTCAGCATACTGTATTATAACTTCAAACGGCAGCTTGGTAAACAAGAGATTGGGAGGGAGGGGAAGAAATCCTTTTACTTCTTCGTTCATGGGGAAAGCATAGACTTGTCTCTCTTCAAAATACATCCAAAGAATAACTTTAGGAGTGTGTTGACAAGATCACTAGAGTTGTATGGAAACATATAGGAAGCGGGTTCCTTTATCTAGTCTGAACATATAGGAAACAGGATCTGAGAAGATAAAAATATTTTATCACTTTATTGACTGAAACAGTGCTTCTGTGGTTTTAAATGAATGTGTGATTCTTTCTTTATGTGCTGAATTGCTGTACATACATTATAAATTTAGATTCTATTTGTAGGCTTTGTATTTCTTAAATCACAGATGTAGCTATTTACATGTTTTTTCACTCTGTCTCATTTTCAGGTATACTTTTATTTAACATAAAACCCTTAAAAAGGTAAAAAAATCAGTAAAATGTAATAATATTATTTTTTTAAAAAAACTAGTTAACAGCCCCAAGTAGTAACATAAGTGGGAATTGATAACTGTCAAGCCACCTCAGCAGGGTGAAAAGACTTACTACGTCATACAGTAGTGAATGTTGCACTGGTTTTTGAAGTTAACTGCTCATGCACTGTATTTTGTGCAGAGCACGGATCGGTCATTTTGCCAAGGAGCAGAGTAAGAAGACTGAGGCTAGAAGAGGGAGCAAAAAATGACATGGAAGTGGATTGCAGAAGTTGTCTGCAATGGAAGTGCATTGCAGAAGAAGAGATCCTCAGTGTGGGACCCTTTGAATGATGTGCCTTTAGTGCAAAGATGAACCCGTGCTCAAAGGAGCTCTCTTAAGTGATGTGTTTTCCAATGAAAAGATCTGATTATGTGATGCAGGTTGTAGCATCTCATGCTTTGGGATTCAAAATAGCAGAACTGTAATTTACTGCAAATTAGTAAACATGGTTTTTGTTTTTCTTAGCCTTGCAGAATTCCTTTTAAAAATGTAGGTTCTTGATTTATTGTAAATATTTTATAGAACAACAGCCTATGGCACTAAAATCTATACTTATCCACTAACAAAGAAAGATAACTCTAATGCATAAGGAATCCAAATACTAGTTTTTCTTTTGACTTTGACTTAAACTCCATTGAGTTTTACTTGGAAAACCAGAAAAGTCATTGCTTCAGCTTAGTGTGCCTGTCTAGAAAAAAGTGACAATACCCCTACAGGCATGCTTTGAGCAATGGCTTGGGCATTTACCCAGTTCATATATCCCTGTCATAAAGAGTCAGTTTCTGTTCTTTTGAAGTCAGATGCAGTGATGTAGGCTTTTTGTGAATCATTCACAGAGAAGAAAAAGTCTTCTGTCTCTTCTAAAACAGAAAGAAATGCCTGTGATGTATTTTCTCATAATGAAATAAAGGAATGTTAAAATAATGTCCTAAATATGAACAACTAATTTAGGTTATTGCATGCTGCAATTAGGATCTGCTTTACAAAAATAAAATCCAAATCTAAAAGTAATTAAGAAGTAACATTATCAGATGTGAAATTCGTTTTATGTTAAGATTGAAAGAGCAAAGTGTGTATATTATAATTCACTTTCAAGTTTTGCATGTCCTCTGTGCATCCATATGTCAGCAGCCTATTACAGTCTGTTCCCAGTCCTTCCAGCTGCTATTCTTTTAGAGTGGAAGTGTATGGCTTCTTGCTCTTTTGGGAGAGAGCTTATTCCAAGGTATATCCAGCAAAATTTGGAAATGATTAATACTGTGTTGTGTATGCTTGCTTTCGAGGGTGACTCAAAATTGATTAATTTATTTGAATTAAGAGAGGTGTTTCTTGTGCTTTGGACTTAAAGCAAACAGTTCTAGATCCAGGGTTAATTTAAAAGTAGGTTCACTTGGGTATTTTTGTTTGGGTTGGTTTTTTGTATTTTGTTTTTTGTTTTTTGTTTTGTTTTGTTTTGTTTTCCATAATTGGCTATGAATTGTTGCCATCATCAGTATCAGTATCAAGGCTCTGAGCCCAGATATTTATGCATATCAGACAACTGAGATGAAGAGAATTTCCTGTTTTCTATATAAGCACAAAGTACAAGAACCAGACTTGGAAATGACAAAATGTAATTTGTCTGCAACTTTTTGTCTAAAGATACTCATGATAATTTTGAGTTTTTATGAATAAAATCTTATGTAGTAAAAAGTTTTATGGCAGAATGTGGAACACTCCTTTGTCTTGGGGTTTTTATTCCTTTTTTTAAAAAAAAAAAGGTCAGTGCTAAAATAAGTTTCTTAAATATACATAAAATAGCATCCTGTCTATACTGTCTATTATCTGGAGTACTTCCTCTTCTCTTCCCACTAACTTTGAGAAGATTACAGAGAGTTTGCTTTTCAGACATTTGACATCACATCCATTGAATGTGTGACTGTTTCTTTACCTTCCTTTTCCACCTTAGTTCTGTACATGTTAAATATGGATGGGTTTCTCTATGTGCAAACAAATACAGACAGCTAACCATAATGTCTGAGGTGACACAGTTTCTGTTAGATATATCAGGCTGTTTGGTACAATTAAGTCCTTCATTTTATTTTGCTGAATCATTGTAAGTATTGGCGTCTGTACTGAAATCTTCCATCACAAGTAATCAGTACGCATTGAAAGTCTTCTTAAATTTCAGAAAAAAACCCCAACAAAACCAAAAACCAAAAACCAACCAACCACGAAAGCAAGGGGAAAAAAGTGTTTTGCTAGGGCTAATAAAATAAATTCAGTCTTGTAAGTGTTGTGCGGCTGCTTTTTTTTTCACTTTTTTTCTACCCTCCCATTTTTTCATTTTTTTTTTCTCCTGTAGAGTAGACATTGGAAGTTTTAGTAGAGTGAGATACTATTAGACTGGGAAAAATATTTGCTCTGTACCTGAAACTTGATCCAAACTTAGCCAGATAAGCTCAGAAAATCTCTGTTTATCCCAAGGGTTTTTTCAGCATGAAAGCAAAATTCTTCCAGATTTATTTTTTTTTTTTTTTTTATCAAGTGTGTTGCAAGAACACCAAGGAAAGAACAAGACACACTTCTAAGTTACTGTTTTGTCTGAAAGAAGTTTCAGTGATGCAACTGAACTGAAAATAGCAAGACTGCTGTCATATTTTTCTGTTGTTATTAGTAAGTCACATATAGGGTAGGCCATGTTGTTTCTACTCAGAGATAGCAGAGTACATACTCTGTTTAAGACATGATTCACTTGCATTTCTCTGTTATTTTTAAAGCTTGGATTTCTCTAGTTGTGTAGGGCTTGGATTTAGTCAATTTATAGTCTCATGCTACTTGTCTAAGTGATAGGAAATGCCTTCTTTGAGACCTGAGTCTTTTATCTCTGTCCCCTTGAAACTGAATTTTCTGAGTGTCTGAGGTGGCCAGTAGTTTTGGTTTGAATTTGAAAACTTTTTGATTTTAAGTAGCTAACCTGAATGCAAGGCTTAACTTAGAAAGGCTGAGCAACACTTACCCATTGTGAAGAGTGATTTTGGACAGTCAGCATCTTTTTTCCCCTCTTATTTTTTATTTTGAAACAAAGACCTACTGCTGTTATCTACTGCAAGGTATGAAATGGAAAGTAAGTTCTTCTGAGGTTTGTGCTGCAATCAGTGTACCCCTAGAAGTTTCATGATTGCAAGTTATTCCAGTAACATACTGGTGTTTTGAATCACTTGGGTTTACTTTATGTTAAAACTGCTTTGAGTTTTCCAGTTACACTGCTAATGCAAACATAGATTCTGTAAGGAATGGTTATATACTGTAATTATATCCTCATAGGTTACTCTGTGGAAAATATGTTTACATTGGATGTGGTTTTCTACTCAACAAAAAGAAGAAAGTAATAAAAATAATATTTTAGCTGAAGCACAGTTTGTATGGAGAGCTTCTGCCCAAGAACTCTACAGCATTGAAATCAATACAGTTTGAAAGACACTCATGCAGCTGATATAATAACCTCTGAAATACTAATGAACAGTTATCACTTCCATTGGGAAACTGTACAAGTCCCAAGCATAAAAATGGTCATTTAAAATGTCTTTACTAGGCACCACACAATTCTGCAGAACTAAATCTGAAGTAGATCTTCCTCCCTAAATGGTAATTCTATCTTTTTTTTGAAGGTCAGCTCAATTAGATTTTGGCAAGATTGAGTCTTCAGTGTCTCTTAGTGTATTCATCAGGGCACCTTGGCTGGTAGTTTGCAAGTCTTCATGAGCAAAACGGGTTAGTAATACATTGGTACCAGTACAGATAGATTGTCCTCATCACCACATAGACAAACCCTCATGAGAACTGTTCAATTCTTTAAGCACTAGTGGCATGATCTAATGAAGTTGTATTCCGTTAAGCGCTTGTATACAAGGGAGCAAAATGTCATCACCTGAGTGTGGCTGCATTTCTGTGATACAACCTCATCTGTTCCGTCAACTAGTTTTGCTCTGATCAATAAGCAGTTTTCTGTGGCCTTTCACTACTGTCAGATGTCATTGAGTGATGTAAATACATGTCAGAAACTAGAAACTTGATAGCTCCCCTAGACTAAAGAGAAGTGTGGGAAGGGATGTACTGCTGGGGTAGGATAGACAGAAATGACAGCTGATCTCTGCTGTGTATAAATGATTTGATATTGCTACATACAAGATTTTTCATTTTTCCGTAAGCATGCAACAAAATGACTGTGGCTTGTACAAGTCAAATCATTCAAAAAGACTGAAAAGAAAAAGAAGGCTTTTTGTATTATAGGGCAGTGCTGACCACAGTGTTTTAAATGGCCCACTTTGAAGTTACCTCTTACTTTATTTTTGTCTTTTGATACTAAATCTTCAGTGCTACTTGCTGTTAAAATGAAGGAAGATTAAGTAAATATAGAAAATGTTCTCCTAGGCAGCATACAATAGGTAATATGTTATTTATGCTAACATACTCTTTCAAAGCTCCAGATAGTTAATTTCTTCAATATTTGACCACCAAATTGAAAAATGGAGGGCTTTTGGTTGATTGGAGAAGCTTAAAGAACCTCAAAATTGACAACAGCAGAGTGAAGAACAAAATAGTTGCATTCTGTAGTGGGAAATTGTAGCTGAAATGTGCAATATTTTTCTTATTTTAATTTTTTTTTTTGTCATACTTCATGATTCCAATGAGGATCAACTGCCATAGGAAACAGTGCAAAGAGGAGAGAGATTAGTACTATTCAATATTTCATTTATAGTTATCTGTATTATGGGTCTTACACTGTGGAACAGACTCTAGCTCCAGTTTTACCATAGAATGTTACAATGCAAGTTCCAGAGCACAGTCTTCTGGGAAGAGAGGAAATTTCTATAATAGATGGTTGGAGCTAGATAAACATTTAAGCTGTTTTGACAGGAGCATGGCATTTGGCTTTTTCTCTTGAGGGTTGGTTTAGTCCTTCCTATGCAACATAGACATCTTATCTTTATCGGGTTTGTTTCTGCACGAGAAGGAAAACATGGAAGTTGTGAGTTTGAAGAGAAACTGACTATATGAATAAAATGAAATGTTTTGCTAAAAAATTAATGATTTTAGTATCTAAAGTAACACCTGCTAATGCACTAACAGATTGATCTGTAGTCTACATACTTGTAATGGCAGTCTCACTGAGCTTGCCCTCCACCCTTGCCCTCCTAGCCACTGGCTAAACTGCTGAGAAGATAGAGGTGTTATCTTTGTGTGATGTTGTGTACGTGTTTATACAGGTGTGTAATTAAGTAGTAGTCTACCATATCCAGCTGAGTATTTGCTACCTTAATTATGCTATCATACTTTAGTATTCTTATCTGTTATACTGAAATGTGATTTGTATGAGGAAAAGCTCAAGAGCCCTCAGATTTGGTACTGTGCTTCCCCTGTGAGAGGCTTGGGCATGTGCCATGTGGACAGTGCTTACATACTGGGGATTTGGTTTTCACTGCTCACTCACCATACTGCCCATGTGTACCAGAATGTCTCAGCTGAAACGCCTGGTTTCAGAGCAGGAATCACGATTCTCATCAACTTCTGGAGTCCTCAGTTTGGGCTCTCAGGTTACCATCACTTGAGGGGGTTTCTGCAAGGCTTTCAAACAATAGTTGTCCTCAGCTGGAAAACTTAGACCAGGTTTCTTGAGAGGGGCATGAATCTTAGTTAAACTAAACCAGTTGAAATTAACTGTATTCACTATTTTTTCAGACCTCAGCTCTTACTTCTGCCTTTCTTTTATGTTGTTAATTATTTGGTGCGAATTACCTTTGTATTGTATACAAGGAGTGGCTAGGTGCTCATCTGATGTTACAGGCTTGTACCAGTGGAGAGTGTGGAAAGTGATGCCAAGTTACTAATTGCTACTCTGCTAGCATACTTTTAATTCATTTACTGCATATGATGAACTATTGTGGTGAAAGAGAGGCTGTTGGAAAGCTTTGTGTGGGTTGATGTTTATTTTAAATCAGAAAACTATTTTTAGTTAATTTCTATTTTGTTATTTCTTTGTTTGGCTTATGAACTCACTCAAAGCCAGTATTTTTTGCCTTGCAAGTGATAAACATATTCATTCTTTCTGGTACATAAAATGATCAAAATGATTTTATCGCAACCCCTAGTGTGTGTAGAATAATTGTCAGAAAACCAGAGTAGCATCAAGGTGTAGCTGCTAAGTGGGACTTCTGTTACTGACTTCATTGTGAATATTACCCACTTCTTTGTGGGAGAGAAAGGGAAATTAAATCATTACCCAGAAGGAAAATATTCCAGCTGCAGTCTTGTGTGTCTGAACTCAACCATCTTGGAACAGCTACTGAAATTCTCTGAAAACTAGCAAGAGGATTCTGCTGCAACCTGGTGCCTTCCTGTGCTTTAGGACATTTCTTGGGCTTAAAACAATTACTGCATATTTTCTACCTATTAAATTTTTTACATAACCACCTTTATTTTACTTTGACTACTTGGTTGCTAGAACTGACAAGTGGGACTAGGTATCTCATACTCTGGAATGACCCCTCCAAATACTGTAACCTCCTGAATACATTGAAAATCCCCAAATGAAGAGGGAAAAATTGCACTTTCCCATTATTCACAATCCCACTTTTGATATTTTAAAATCTCTTTCTAGAGCTATTTCTGCAGCTGTGCTGAAATATGCTTTCAATTCCAATATACTGCACAGCGATATAAAGATTAAAACTCATTTGTGATAACAGGGAGCTGTGTGGTCGCCCCAGACATATACTGATCATAGCAATTTTGTATATCATTCTGATTTTTTTCTCTGTGTATTGTATATTAAAGTAAACACCTACCCAGGTTGGGGTTTTGGTTTGGTTTTTTTGATTTTTTTTTTTCTTTATTTTATTTTTTTATTTACAGATTTTGCCATATTTCTGTCACTTCAACTCCTTGTTCCTTATTAAGACTTCAGAGATACAAACCAGTAGCTCAGTAATTGCTTTCTTGAATCTGCCTTTAATAATTACATTTAGTAAAGCTGTATCGAAAATTAGAAAGGCAGAGACTAATGGAAAACTAGATTTTTCACTGAATTAGAAAGCAAGACAATCCATATATTGACAACATTTCAAGTTGAAACAGATCAGGAAAACTGTTTTGGACTGTCTGTGCAAAGGGGCAAACATCGGCCTGATATGCAGTGGCATCTGCATTTTATACAGGCAGAGAAACTATAAGAGATTTCATGTAAATAGGTGTCTTGAGAGGGGACAGTACAAATCTGATTTGGAAGCAAGTCACTTGAGGTTTTTTTCAGTCAGAGACCTCTTTTTTCCTTGCATTAACAAAAAGTCTAGAAAGTACATCTTTTCACTGACCAAAATACCTTGAAATGGGAGGTGAGGAGAAGAGGAAACATGTTTTAAATTCTTGTTTTAAACTGGATCATAATCTTCAGAATAATGTTTGTTGAGGTTGGTATGAGGTCATTGTAAGCCAGCTTGTATGAAGGGAGTAGAAGAAAGAGTGAATAGGGTCATTGTTTAGTCATTACTGAGACTTTTCACCAAAAACTTAAGGCATTTGAGTTCCCATTTTAAGAACAAGCAAAACCATGACAAATATTTTCAGACTTCTATTCCTGATATATTGAATATTTTTAATGCCTCTACCTATGAGCAGACAATGTATTTATTTATTTATCAAGCACAGTATATTCATTAATAAATGGATGCTTTTTGGTAACTTAAAAATAATTAAAAAAAAACAATTCACAAACAAAAATAACCCAACAAAACAAACCAAACAACTTTAAAAGGTATACAGATCTTGCAGTGTAAATAGATCATCTGTCAGTTATGTATTGTTAGTTGGATCTAAAAGCTTGTGCTTACAAGGTTTTTATTTTAAACCAAGTTTATTTACTGTTCTGTCTCCACATGCTTTCTCTTTTCATGAAGGAACTGAGCTGTTTTGTTGATAAATGTAATTTGTGTATCTTTGAGGTTCTGTAGTGTTTTGAGATTGGGATTTGCTTCAGCTATCTGCTGAATAGGCACTGTGCCTAACAACATTATTTTACTACTGTCAGCATTTTTGGAGACCCTTATTTTTACCCAACAGTATAGTCACACTTACTTGCTACACATTTAATAATAGTTCATTTTGACTGCATAATGCTTTCTTCTGCTGCTTTTTAGGACATTAACAAAATTGAGCATATGTCTTCCCCAAATCTTTGCAAGGTTTGGATCAGTGTGCATCAGCAGAGTGTAGATCCCGTGATTTTATGGCACCCTGGAGCAATTAAAATAAACACGGGAAAAGGGAGTTTTGCTTATGTAAATGTATACGGTTTGTTTATTGGCCACTCGTTTTACTGTAAATTGTGGCTGAATTTTCAGCTTCTAGTTTGTTTGATTGAACATCGGTTGATGGTTGGAAGGCTTCTGAACGCAGAAGAGCATTTATCTTCTCTTGCTAGAAACTTCACCTTTAATCCTGATCACATAAGATAGAATGTAAGTAGTAACTTTCATTGTGTTATACACACATCAATAAGTATGTAGTCTCAAGTGCATGATTAATACATGCTGGTGATCTGATAAGCTTTTTCATTAATCCAGCAGCTTTTATGACATATTGAGAGCTCTAGTTGTTGCTAGTTACCTTTTGAACCTTTGTTGAGGAAGTATGCTTTACTGTTCAGTGACAACAGCAAATATTCACGATTAGATCACCAGCAGTCTGAGAAATTTCACTCTTCTTTGTAGAAAAGCTAATAAAAGCTAATATTAGTCTTATTTGGAATGGCAATAATGACTGTGTAAGAAAGCACTGCTGAAGTCACAGAGGAAATGGAGAGAACCACAAAGGTGATGCTAGCTTGAGATTCTCTTCTGGCTCTCTGGGATTGCTGTTTGAGCAAACAAGCATTATTTGTAGTTTAGGAAGGATTTTGTCTGTGGTGAATAAATTACTGTTTGAATGGTGACTTGTTGACCTGACTTTTTTCGGGTGGGAAAGATGAAAGGCTTTTAAGAAGATAAATAGTGTGAAGCTAATGGGAATATCTGTTGTCTCCCATCCCACCCATCTTCTTCAAAATATTGCAACAGGTTCTTCACAGAAACAACAGATTCAGGATATCATCTGATATCCTAAATCAGAATAAATTTAATCCTTCAAGGTAGTTACTCCACAAAGCAGAAGGGCAAATTGCTGCCGGATAACACAGAACTCTACAAATCTGTGACAGAGTAAAAGCTGGGAATATGTAACTGGATCTTCAAACTGTCAGCCAAAAAACGAGCCCAGGAAAGCAGATATTTTTGTCTTTTTACTTTTCCTCCTGAGTTAAAAGGAGATTTCATAGGATCACAGAATCATTTAGATTAGTAGAGGCCCATGGAGATGTAGGCACCCCTCATCTCACTCATACTCAAACAGGGCCAGCATAGTTCAGATTGCACAGGGTCTTCACCTATCATGTTTCGACTTTCTCCACCACTGCTCCAGGCCCCGGCTGCAGTGTTTATCCAGTGAAGATTTTCTGATGAAACTATTAAATAGTCCAGATTTGGCACTAGATCTGTCATGCTGTTACTTTCCTAAAAAACTAAGGTTTCCATGCAGTGATTTCCCATTGGTTCTTTTTAAAAAAAGAAAATGAAGGGAAAAAAAAAAATGTTGTTTTCAGTGCAAAGATCTGGGAATGGGATTATACATTTTACATTGTTTATTTCTGATGGGTAGCATTTTATAAGCTATTTATTTATTTCACAGATGAATGTCATGACACATGCTGAGGGAAGACTTTTTTGAAACCCAGCGTGTTGGGTAACACATAGATAAAGCAACAACTATCCAAGAGCATTCAAGTGCTAGGGTTTTTTTCTGAAATTATTTTAGAAGTATTATCTTGTCACAGTAAACTGCAGTAATAATTAATATCTTCCTTTAAGACCATTATAAATCCTATCAGTCTTTACAGTCAGCAGTCTTATGTTCAGTTTTAGTAGGGCATTACAGTTTCACGTAGAAATGATGATCAGAATCTTAGAAAGCTAACATGTGATACAGGAATAAGGTCAGTCTTCTAACACTAACAGTTTTTTACCTACACACTTAAATGAACTGGTTTGCTCTTTTTTTCTGTGATCTTAGAGAAATTAGAGGAGTTTGTTCTACTTGAAAATCCTCCACTGCTTTCATTATTTGTTAGCAATTGCAGTGATTAAGAAGTTTGAGGAAAAATAACTTTTTTTCCTTTTATGTATTTCAAGAATACAGGAAGTATTAATACTTTTTGATGCTTTTTCAGTTATGTAGTGTCAATGTATGCCAAAAACGCTGTCTAGAGCAAAATTCTGCAGTGGTCCGTGGTTTTGCAGGTTAATGTCTTTTTTGAGACTTCTGTTATGAGGTAGAGGGGCAAGGAGTTATTTTTCCCTGAAACTCTCTTTCCTGAGGTAGAAAAATCAATACTGCATTTTCTGGAATAGCTTTTCTGTTTCCTTCTCTGCCTTTTTAGTATACCCTTGAAGGAGGAGTTGAGAAATCTGTGTGTAGAGTGGTCCCTGCAAGGATACAACTTCTCATGTTAAAATAGCTAGATGGCAGTGCGTGTAGGAACTGACTTCAGGAGGCATTTGAGTTTGTGTGTGCACTTGCCAGGTTTGATGGTGGGCTTTTGGTTTTCTGTTGTTCTTTTTCTTTCCCCGGCATTTTACGTGCAGTCCTTATTGAAAAGCCTTCTTAACAAAATCAGGAAGAAGCGAGTAAGTGCCAGTTAGTTTCTCATGTCCTGAAATCAAGACTTATACAACAGTATGCAAGGTGAAATATGTTTGTTGTCTGCATGGGTGTAAACATGTACATCTCTGCTGTGTATCCACTGGGTCTCTGAAGGCTTGGCATTTTAACCTAAGAAAAAGCATGAAATAAATTGTTCGGTGTTGCAGAAGTACATGGACTATAGACCTAAATTTTCCAAAGTGACTGTGATGTTACCATTTGCCTGAATCTTGAGGCCATGCTTTCCATACGTATGGTTTTCCTGCCTTTTTAAATGTTTTTTTAATTCTTAAGAGCCCTAAGGGCATCATCTCCAGGGCTCATTTGTTCCCATGACACTGTCAATCCCGCATACTGAGCTGAGAAGGCACTCACTGGGGAAAAGTAGCATGTAACCGACCACTGCAAGTAAACGTGTAGTGACACTGGATTGCATTCTGTGAATAGTTTAAATGACACTTTGAGTACTTAAGTTCACAACCAGTGTTTCTTAATAGTTTTTGCTTTTTCTATCCCATAACAGGTGACTGGTAGTAAAGGAAAGAGAGTACATCATTTGGATAGGTACTGCCCCAGACATATGACCATTGCATGTGGAGCTTTTAGGTCCCTAGTACAGCACTCTAGACTAAAAGGTGTTTGATATTTTTTTATCTACTGTCTGCCCCACCAGCAGTGGAGGGAGGGAGAGAAGTACTGTGTGTTACCAGTGGGTTCTCACAGTGAGCAGATCCAGTGACATACTTTTCTGATTCATACATGATGAAATCATGCATTCCCTTCAAGGTTTCAGGAGCTGGACTACTCCAGACTAAAAGGCCCTTCTGGTATTCCTCGGCCTGCTTTTTTTAACGGTAATACTGTATGATCATTTCAGGTGGTGTTCCCTGTGCCATAGTGTGGATTCCTGTCCAGCATCTCATTCTTACAAAACCTAAAAAGCATCCTTCAGTCTTTTTTCTGCTCCCTAGTATCGTGGTGGCTCCTGAACCATAGACAACTACTCTATAGGCCTGAAATTTACCCCAGCTTTGTGGAGATGCCATAAACATGTAGTCAGTAGGAACACACTGTAAAAATAACAGAGCACCAGGAATACTGATGCCGTTGGAAGACGTGCATTATGCCCATACTTTGTGCAAAGTTTTGTTAAGAGTTTGTTCCAGAAGTTTATGGGTTAGCCAGATTTGCCTCTCAGCTGTCTTACTGGTTTTCTTGTCCTAGTCCTGAAGGAATTTGTGTGAAATGGCATGGGCTTTCTTTTGGATTGAGTTTGGAGGTTTTGATTTGGTCTTTTGGCATGTGTAAAGTAAAATATATTTTTCTTTAAGTTTGTGTTTGGACTGTCTGAGCTGTAACTTTCTAAAAATACTTTCTCTGAATCACATACCTGGTATGAAAAATCTAAGCTCAAAAATTAAAGGTTGACAAAACTATATGCAACTGAAAGCAGTCTTGTAACGGAAAATATTAAGATTATTATAATTATTCCTAGTGCTGCGATTAACTTATAATATGTTTTATTAAATTAGCTCCATCTCAGGTCCTCTTCAGATGTTATTGAGATGTTAATTAAAAATAGTAGTGTGTGTGAGCTGAAGTATGAAACAGGAAGGATATAAGATAAATGTCCCTTAGTTACCCATTTAGATTTCTTACCTGTGAAAATGTATGTGGGTGAAAGAAACGATAAGTAGGGACAGAGGCTGTACAGAAAGATGAGCAACTGCTGAGGCAGTTGAAGATAATATGGCACCTTACACACATATAGGATAAGTCAAATTGCATTTTTCCTGCACTGTAAATAGAGAAATGTCACTTTCTATAAATACATGAAAGAATCTACTTTCACTGCAACTAAGAACTGAAAGTAAAGTGAAGTTACCTTCTTTCTGCAGGGAGGCGCTGGAGACTTACGATAATAGAACCTCTGTAACGAAAAACCCATTTGACTAACTTATTTATGGCAACGTCTTTGTGAATAGAAAGGACAAAAGGTTTATATGCGTTACAGAAGGTTTATATGTGTTACAGAAGGTTAGAACCAGGAAAGAGTGGTATCTGCGACAGTATTGCATTGTGTCTGTAATGACTTATTATTATTTTTGATAGTACCTTTGAATTTGTCCAGTTGAATTTAGAGGTTTAAATAGGGGAATTGGTTGTTATCTGCAGGTGATGAGCATCCAGAGTTTTCTAATAGAGTTAATAAAGACTTTTTTTTCACCCAAGAACCAGGATATGAAATGTGGCTCTCAAATTCCAGCTAAAAATTAGTGTATGGATATTATTTCTTCATTGTTCTGTATTTAGGAATCTGTAAACTTTTTATACTGAAGTGTTCAAGCCAGGTTAGTTTTTCAGCAGCCTATGCTTGACTGTTTCTAAATTTTTCTTTTTTGAGGAAAAAACAAACACAGGTTTTTAGACTTGTCAATTTTTTTGGCTTGCTATTTTTTGACTCTAATGCTTCTAGTTAACATTTGAAGAGATTGGCATACTGGGTTGTCTTTAGTTCAAGTAACAGTCAGCAATTAAACATTTAGCACAATTTTCAATCATCAGTTGCCTGTCACTTTGTTTGCAGTATGCATGTTTTTATCTTCACGTTGCCATCATCAGATTCAATTCATAACTTATTTAAAATCTTTCTGAAATGTGTTGGATGCATAATACTCTACCTACCTGAATACGTGTGCAGGCATGTAATTACTTGATGTTTGCCTCACTATCTTCCAAGTGACTGAGAGGCTAGTTGCAAATTAATGTAATTCTCATTAAATCAACTTTAATTGTCTTTCAAATGATAAATATTTAATTGTACAACCAGTTCCGATAGGTTATTCAATCTTGTATCGCAAAATTGGTAATAGGGTACTTTATGTATTATCCTGGATGTTGGTTTATGTTAGTATTTCTACTGCCTTTGAATTGATACAATATGTTGATGGAGTCTCCATAAGTGGTTTAGATGTTGCCTTTTCTCAGACATGTGTGTTTGAGTCAAATTCCGTGCTGCCTTAGCTCTTCCACTAAGGCCAATGCAGTTCTCCTTAAAACTCTCCAATTCAGCTACTTTTTGTGTTTTATTAGGTAACTCTTAAGAAAATTAAATATTTTTTCTCTTCCCCCAGTGTGTTGTGCTCAAGTCAAATCCGAACCCTGCATCCCTGTGAACTTCACACTTACCCTTGCTTCTCTTTGTGGGACACCTGTGCTTCACCGACTGCAGCTCCCATAGATATACCTGGTTAGAGCCAGGCTGGCTTCATTGGCACTGACCGTTGTCTGGACTTTGACACCAGTTTTGCATCTTATGCTACTCATCCTGCTGCTACTGCTATGCTGCCAGCAATACCTGAAATAGTTTAAATCTGGTTTAGGAATATCTGCATTCACTGTGGCCGCTAAGCCAACTAATCCCAATGCTTAAATGTAATACATGAAGGATCTTTGCTAAGATGCACAGATTTTTAAAAAGGCAACATCTTTGACTGCTTTGACTACCACTCTTGAAAAATGGTTCAGGTGAACTACTTATGTTGACAGATAAAGTGGAGCAGAGACTTCTCAGATGGGTTACTGCAGATACCCTAATAAGAAAAGATGCAAGCTGGGTATGTGATATTTCTTACCCCCAGTATTTACTCACTATGAAGAATATGGAGCTGATTTTAATAGCTTGTGTATAATGTAATGTGGCTAAATACTGTTGTGTTTCATGTTCATATGTGTTTAGTTAGTCACTAGCAGAGAAAAAAGCTAAATTCACATACCGTGGTAGACATACCATGGTAGACATACCATGGAATATAAGACATGCCAGCTCCTTTGGCATACAATGCCAGCTCCTTTGAAGTGTAGTGCTTATCACACTGCTGTGTGTATACTATTTTAATGTGTTCTTTGACACATATTTGACATTTTTGTTTCTAAACAAAACATCTGTGGTTTGGAAGTCTGAGGTGACCCAGGTGTTCTCCAGACAGCAAATACAAGTGTAAGCAAAGTAATACAGTCTTAAACTTTCCAGAAATAAACTTAGTCTTGTGTCTAGTCTCTCAATAAAAGGAGTTTTTGGAGCTATTTTGCTGCAAGTGGGGATACTTTCATAGTCACTGGGAATTGCATCCTGCCTTGGAAGTGGGGAGGACTCTATAGAATCCAAATAAAATAGCAAAGGATTTTTGTGACAAAATAGAAAAGTCCTCATGTTTTATCAAACTTAGATGTTTCATGTAAATATAATTTCACCATCAGTTATTTTTTTGCAATATTCAAGTATTTTATCCCAATATCCTATTTCTATTAGAAAGTTAATCTTTTCCATAAAAAGGTGCATGGTTGTTCTATTAGTAAAACACTTCCGATGAGAGACATTGAGATGATCCAGGTGAACAAATAGAGCAGAGCAGGCTAATTTTTTTGTTTGTGTGACAGTAGGCATTAGCAGTTGTTAGGAACTTTTTCCTTATTCAGTAAAAGATAGCCACATTTTTCCTCAAGTTTGATTCTAAGGAAGTTAGCCAAATAGGGGACCACAGCGCCAGTGAAGTTTTAAAAGGGTGTCACCTGTGTGACAGTTGTGCTCTTCAGGGCTAATGAAACTATCAAAAGCAAGTCAGATCTTGTAGCTTCTTGGTTAGGTTACAAATTAGATTTCCATAGTCAATGTTTCTCTGGTAAGGGAGAGGCTTGGAAAGCCAAGTAAGTTATTTTTCAGGAAATGACAGAGAAGTTCCTATGGGATTTTATGAACCATGTGTTTGGAAAAGATTGGTTTAAAGTGAGTTGAAAAAATCAGAAAACTACTTAGTCTTACATGTCAGCAACTCTTTCATTCAACAGTGACAGCTCCGTAGAAGCCTCCCTCGGGCTTCCCATGTTGTAGGAATTACAAAACTGTCCCACTGAGTTGCCGTATAATTTGTTTTACTACCTCTTCCTCTAAACCCTAAGAAATACGCCATACGCTTCTCAAGGCCATCTTCAGAAAGAATATCCCCAAGTCCTATGCATGCCTTTTGCGTGTTAATTCCTATCAACACTGTGCCATTTTATGAGTGGAGGAGGCCCATGCTGCAAAAGTGCATAGGAGAAGGAGTATCCTTGATTATTTTGTAGTATTGGTGGGAAAGACAAACTGCATGCTGAAAGGTTCTTAAAGAGACTGTAGTCTTGTTTAGATAGCTGCTTAGCTGCTGGTACAAGTAACACTGGTGTCAGTGAAGAGACAGCTTTTTCAGTAAATAAATGGCTGAAGGTTACATAAAATTAGTAAAGAGACATTTTAATAATGAATATCAAGTTAGATTGCAGTAACATGAGCTAACAGGAGATAGTGACACAACGTATTTGTCCCCTCAATGGGTTTATGTCACAGTAGAAAATCTATTTATTATAATACAAAAATAGTAGGAGTGCTTCTAGGAGAGATCAGGTAACTGCTTCACACATGCTACAGCTGTTGGGAATACTCTCTAGAAATCCTGTAGCGAACATTTCACATCTCTGGCATGGTCTCCTTCACAGACCTGAGAAAGCAACATCATAATTGCATAGTGCTAAGCCTTGATTTCCATAGTTAATATGGACTTCTTGTGCTGTAACTTAATATTGTACATTTGTAATTGGGACTAGGTGAAACAGTCTGATTTCATATAACAGACATGACACAGCTTGGACTGGGGGAGGGGGCTGTTTGTGGGTCTTAACCAAATTTTGAGTTGGCTTCAGGTAAGGTAAGTACATCTTACAATGGGTAATGCAATGGATATGAATTTCTTCGGTGCCCTTCTGTAAAAGTGAAAAGAAACACTTGTTCCGAGTAGAGCTGTCCTGTTGGAGGTTGAAGCACAGGCACAAGCAGTTTCCAAGGCTAGCTGGGAGGTGGAGGTAGCTATGGACTCACTGCCTGCCTGTGAAGACTACTGCTCCAAATGACTGCATTAGCCAAGCTGCCCCTCTGCAGTTCCTGCTTTCTGCCTCCTCTCGTGGCCATAAGGAAAAAGGATTCAGCACATGTGAGGGCGGCTACTAGGGAGGATGGATGACTGTCAGCTCTGTTCCTGTTCAGCCTCCCCCCACTCCAGCACTCTGATTACTCTCAGTTTCTAATACCCAATGTTTCACTTTTCCTTTACTGTCTCTTATAGCCATTTTTTATCCCTCCGTAGGGCCTCAGCAAAACTGAATGGAGCTAACAGGGGTCTTCAGAGGTGTTCTGCATTTTTCTTTACTGTGCCCTTGTTGTTTCCTAGTTCCATAACAGGAAGGGGACATTTTCCTTATGCAGGAGCTTGTGTAGGGGCTGCTTCTGTAGAGTGGAGAGAGCAATTGCTACAGAGAGGAGGCAAAGATGTGACTGTAAGCAATTTACCTATGGCACAGAAGGCCTTAAGTCTCAGCAAACGGTCGTGGTGGCAATTAATTCAAAGTAGAATGGGGGAGATGTGCCAAAGTAAACAGCAGATGCAAGACAGGGAAGTGCCAGAACTTGGAAGAATGTGGTTTGAGAGAAAAAGGGAGATTTCCCTTACTTCATGCCTCCATGATCCATGTTGGCCTGTCTCTGTGCCCCTGAGCTGCCCTATGCCCAACTACAGAACTGAGTTTTGCTACTTCTCCTTCCAAAGTATGAAGTCAGAATAAGTTAATTTGTTTTCATTTGGGGGATAGCAAGATTCAGTTTTATCCAGGCCGCTCTGAAGTTTGAGTTGGCTCCGAATGCTGTCCTTGTCTCAGCCTCTGCTGTGGAGGGCAGAAGTATGGAGCATTGCCGTGAGACACTTACACCCCTGATACACCGAATTGCTGCTATAGCTACATGCAGCTCTGGTTACCACCACCCCCCAAGTGCTCTTACTGATTCTGTGGAATATTATTTTTCCGTGGATCAGTTGGGTGGGAATAGATATAAAGTCATCTTTTGATCTCTACTATACGCTGTAGTCTTGTTCCATTTATACAACAACTGAGACAGAAAATGTGCCATTGTCTGTACAATAATGAAACACTGAACACATGGAAATCTGATTAGTGTTTCATGGACTGTAGCTGTCATTTCATTTGCTCTGGAATTCCTTTCGTACAACCATGACAAAGGTTTAAGGTTGAGTTTCTTGGCACTTCAAAGGCGTTAGCTGTTCCTCAGACAAAAGTCTGTCAACCATACTGAAGCATCTAAGGGAATATATTTATTTATGAGAGTAATATCTTAAATAAAATTAGTGTTATTAAGCTTGGTCTTGAGAGAGAAAAGCACAGTACTAGAATTTTGTGGGGTTTTATTTCCTGATTAATGTTAGGCAAGTGTATCTGTTTTTTGTAAACTTCTCTTTTTCTGCTTCTGGTTTTTGTATCTCCCCATTCTAAACAAGGCTGCCCATTTCTCAACTGTGATTTTTCAGAAACTGATATATTTTGGAATTAATTTTTCCATGTATAAATATACACAATATGATATTAATTTACCATAATTGTAAACTGTGTAGTTAATGTATTTTCCATGGTTGAATATAAAAGTGCTATCCGTGTATTTCTTATATAATAGAAAAACAAACTGAGAAGTTACTGTTCTTGTTAAGTTTTCTCCTTACTCCTGGTAATATTTGTCATTCTTGTCTGGTTTTTGTTCAACCAATCATTCTGGGTTAAGAGATGTCCTTTTGTATCTAGTGTAAGTATTTGACATAGGTAAGAACTGAAGGAGAGCAGTATAAGTGTTATTTAAAGAACTGAAAAAGGGCAGTATCTATGTTATTTACCACAGAGTTCTTGAGGTACACTTAAGACATTGGTGGGCAGTTTTTAAATGTAAAGTCATATAAATATGTCATACTGGCTCCTATTTTGTTCCATTTGTGCTTTTTGTCTTGGAAATTCAAAGTGGTAGAGTATGAATTGTTTGCCCATGCATAATCCAGAGTAGCTACTACATTGTACTGTCCAGTTCCTGCAGCGAGAAACTTCAGTATTCTTATAAGTAATGAAAAAGGATCATTAAGTGAAGAGGTTTACTAATGATCAGAAATCAATATATTTGAGAAAATGGTAAAATTAGGCATATTTGCTAACAATAACAAATGAAGAAAATGGTTTCCAAGATCTGAACAGAATCTGTATTATTGGAACAAAGTGGAAGCAAAGAAGTAAGACAAAAAAATTTGGAGTTTCTTGTTGAACTTTTTTAAAATCATATGGAAATCTGTTTTGTAGTTGGACCTGAAAGTTTTTACCATAGGAATTCTTCTGGAAGAGTTTCCTTCACAGGTTTGATGGTTATGAATTATAGTGGCAGATCTGTAATTCCGCTATGCAAAATATCAACATTATTCATATTGATATCCAAAGGTGTTTGTCCCATACTTCATTTATGTGGGTTATACTCTGTTGGAAGAATGCTTTTGATGGATGATGATCTTCTGGCATTGTGCAGATATCTTTAGTAACTGTTGTGGCAGCAGCCAAGAAGGGTGAGACATTTTTACTTTAAGAGTACTCATAGACAGTTTTTTAGTTGGTGTATTTGTATCTGTAGTCCCTTGTATCCAAGTCAGGATGAACTGCTAATTTTTCAGTGCAGTGTTATTTCTGGTATTTCAGTGACTATTGGAAAAGCATTTTACTTGTCTTGGTGATTAATTGTTGCATTTTTCATTTAACTAACTGTCACTTACCAAAAGTCGTATGTCTTTTCAGTTATCTGTTCACAGAACACGAACATTTTTACAAGAAAAGTAACTTCCTTGCAGTGTTGCATTTTTTCCCCCATAGTTCTTCCATCTTTATTTTGGCACTTTCATCTGTGTTCGCTGGTTTCCTTACATTGTTCTTCTGTCAAGGCCTGCAATTGCTCAGTTAAATTTGTGTGAATTTGTCTATAGCTGTTTTGAATCCATGAAGAGATCCTATCTCTCTCATAAACTAATGTATCTTTCTGTATTTCATACAAAGCCATGTTATTATTTAAAATAGTGACACAGAAACTTCTGTGCTTTTAGTTTGCTCTTGTGAATTGTGATCTGGTAAGCAGGAGTCAAACCTAGAATTTATGCTGTCTGAATAAAGTCATTTAATAATATGAAGTTCGTAAACACAGTATGTGTTATCTCACTTACTTGCATTTCTGGGTTTTAAGTTGCTTTATAAATCAATTCAACATTTAGATTTGCATTAAATGAAAATACAGAATGTCCACTTATATTTCTGAAACATAGGTGCCACAGTAAGTAGATTAGAAATGCCATTGCAGGGTTTTGCTTTCAGACAGTAATTTTCAACTTCATGCATAGCAGATCTGTTGTCTAGCTTTGTAAATTTTAGATGGCTGCTAAAGCTGGATCCAAGAGCTTTGGGTGGTAGGAGGCAAAGTTAAAGCTTCTATACTGTCACAGGCATTTGAGGGTGTAAAGATAGCAGATTTGTGGGTTTGGAAATTATGGCACTGTGTGTAGGAAACTGTGGTTCTCTTTTCTTGTGTCTTCTGTGACAGTGATCACCAAATATATTCTTTAGTGTCATGTTGTTAGCAAAAATTATAAAACAGTAATTAAAACTTTTCAAAGATGAAAAAGGAGAATGAGTAAATGCTGTATACTTTTCAGTGTTCTGTAGCCAGTTCTGTGTGTCCTTAATCAGTGATGAAACACAGAACAGAACAGATATATGCTTTGAAAAGATGGTCCACAGAGAGATTTGTATTTAATTTCTTCCCCATATCTAACTATTCTCCTTTAAAAAATGTCAGGTTTATAGTCTTCAGAGAGAAAGATATTTCTCTGAAGTTGCACATATATGACTAAAATCAAAATGGGACTGTGCAAGCCGGGCCATGATTCATGAGAAAGTTACCTGTCAAGGGAGTGCTTATAGCTGAGGCAGGAGCTTCCCAGATTCCTAGGCAGGAACTTCCCCAGATTGCTTGGCCAACCCTGTAACCAGCAGAAGTGCTAAACCAACAGTGGTGTAGTGGCTTTTAGCTGAGTTGTAAGTAAGAATTGTGAGTTGCTCATAATTCCTGGAGATTTAATATCAAGTTAATTCAGAATTGTTGCAACACCTTAACTACTGACTCATCGTCACTTTTACTGTAACTAGTTCTATACTCTGTTATCCGTTCTTCCCACCAACTTGAAACTCCCTCAATGCAGTAACTTTCATGTGCAATCCAAAGCATTTTGTGCCTTGCAGAACTGGTTTTTTTATACAGTGTATAGAATATAAGATGTAAATCATGTTTTCTTCTCATATAATTAAGATTAAGTCTCAACTGAAGAAAAAAGTCTGCATTGATTTTTCATTGCATGTGATTCTCTTTAGAACTCAGAACTTACAATGTATTCCATAGGGTCCTTTGGAATTTATTCGTGCATAGAGGAAAATTGTTTAATAGCCAATAGCTGTTCTCCCAGAATAGGCTAAATAGATTAACAGAAAGGTGGGGGAAACAGTACACCCAAATAAGGTCATCTGGTCACAGTGATTAGGACACAGTAGTCCTTTTCAAAGAGGTAGAATGTAGCACAAATTATTACAAGGATCTGAACTAATTTTGGTAATGTAAACATTGGTGTGAAGTAACTGCAATCCCATCCTTACTGCATTCAAACAAAAGTAGGTGCATTTCAGACTGGATTTAATAAAATGCTGTCTCTTTCTAATGTGGTTTAGCTAGCCAGTGAAAATCATAGGATTTTGACCTGTTTGAGAGGTTCTGGTGGACAATACAAACTGTTTATCCTGCTGGGCATGTTGTGACAGAAACAGGCATAAACACTGTTTGCAAATTTATTTCAAACAACTTTTTATTTGGCCTAAATTTTGAGCTTGATGTAATCATTTGTCCTGAACATTGTCTCTAATTGGCCTGTAATTACTTCCAGCATTTTCTGAGCAAAACAGAAAACAAAAAAGTCCTAGATAGACCAGGCACCATTTCTGTATTGCTTTTCTGCTGATTTTGTCTTTATTTAATAGACCATGCTTTCTTGAGGGCTTCACAATACTGCTCATCGCTTGCCCTCAGAGCTGACCCAGTGACCTGCGAATCAAGAAGATGTCATGTTACTGACTACTAATTAGTGGACCCAGAGAGGATCTTCTTCTGGCCTTTCAACCTTCTAGAGGCAGCAACAAAAGCTGTCACATGTATCATACAAAGAAAACAAGCATTTGCCATATTTGGGAGTTTGTTCTGGTTTTTTTTGTCCTAGGGTGTAGATCATAACACAAGCTCTGTTGAGACTGTAGATGTATATGTTAGGAGGAAATAAACCAAGAGTACGGCATTTGCATTTATTTCTCCTTTTCCATGCTTAACATACTTCTGTTACCCAGTTCTTACTGAACATGTCTGTGCAAGTAACATTAATCTCTGTTTTAATATTTATAATTTTCAGGTCTTTAAAATAGAGGTGCTTATGAGCGGAAGGAAACATTTTGTGGAGAAGAGGTATAGTGAATTCCATGCACTTCATAAAAAGGTAGTAATTTTCTTTTTAAGATGTAACTTTGTTTTGCCTTAGTTGTGATGTTTTCCTTTCTCAAAATTGTTACTATACATGGTTTATCTTAAATACATTTTGTGATTCATGTGTCTGGAAATGAGTTCCCAACTAACTCGGATTCTTCTTTTTGTGGAGGGGAGTGATGACTTCTCACGTTACTAACTCGCCTTTTTTTATTGCTATTTACGTGTTGTATTGCTAAAATCCTGTCGGTAGTATGGTTTTTTTCCTTCTTGTAAAGTCACAAAATAAGACACATTCCTATAGCAAATAAATATGTTACTTAGTTTTATTCATTTAGGCAAATAACTTGTTAGTTCTTTAAATTATGTTGCTAACCTGCTATATATAAAGCTGAAAAAACAACTGGTATACACCAGGAACTAGACATGAAAATGAGCAGAGCATCTCACTCTGCTGTTCTTCATATAATGAATGTGTTATAAGATAGAAGATATCTGATAACCTTGTCTCCTGAATCATCATGATAATGTGTAACAAGGAACTCAGTACTTTCAAGTCTGGTTATCCTCTAATTGTTCAGCTGGAAGGCTCATGGAGGTGGAGTATTGTGAAGGAAAATTTTGGGAAAGAATTACAGCCTATTGCCAGAGGTGGACTGCAATGAAGAGCTTCGGTCCTTCATTCCTAGGACCTGGGTCAGCCAAACATCTGTTGGTTTGTAGCTCTCAGTGGCAGTGGAGTTGTGCACACTCAACTGCTTTGACTGGTACTGCTTGCCTTAAGTATGGAAAAGCTTCTCTGCAAGCGACAGAGAAGAGCACAGGAGTTTACAGCTCCTGCCACTGCAGTGTCAAAGGAGCTTACACACACCAGCATGTATGCTGGTGGTCCTGAATCAGCTCAGGAATGATCTCATTCAGGGAAGAAACATTATATTGGTGGAAGACAGGATGGCTTTACCAGCCATATATGGGTTATGGATATAAGCAAGCTCATGTCAGCAAAAGGCAACTATTAAACTATCAGTTTGTTGGTCCTCAAAAGTCCAAAGAAGAAGGATATATTTTGCTTACCTGAACTGTAATTCAGATGTGCAATTATTTCTTGCCTTTTTGCTTCTTGGCCCAGTTAAGGTACAAGCTGCCACTTTTTAGTATTTCCTTGTTTATTGTTTTAGTTCAGATATGTCTCAGATACGTTCCCCCACGTATTCACATTGAATACAATTAGCAACAGTGTCAGAATCAGTGGTACAACTTGCCCACCAACAAGCCTTGCAATACACGTGTGCTTTATTTTACATTTGAGACTGATGCTGCAATTGAAAGCGAAGCAGGTGAGCAGAACTTACACAACTAAGTTAGGAAGCATTTGGAGACCAAAATCGGGATTTATATGCTTAAAATGCACCCTGCCCATGATTAGAATAGAATATTTTCAGTTGCCAGGGACCTACAAGGATTATATATCCCAACTGCCTGACTCCTTCAGGGCTGACCAAAAGTTAACACGTATTATAAAGGGCATATGAGTCCAAATGAGTCTAAAATACTGGTACACTGATACACCAGCCACCTCTCCCAAAAGCTTGTTCCTCTGTTTCACCATGCTCTCGTTAAAGAAGTGCTGCCTAATGTCCAGTCCGAACCTTCCCTAATGCAGCTTTGAGCCATTCCCACATGTCCTGGCACCTCCCTTTCCACTTCCGCTCCTCAGGAAGCTGTGGAGACCAATGAGGTTGCCCCTTAGCCTCCTTGTCTCCAAACTAGACAAACCCAGAGCCCCCAGCGACTCCTCACAGGAGATGCCTTCCATCCCCTTCACCAGCTTTGTTGCCTTCCTCTGGACACATTCAAGGACCGCATCCTTCAGCTGTAGGGCCAAAAATGCACACATTACTCAGGGTGAAGCTGCACCATCACTGAATCAGAACTTGGCTATTGGATTAAAAAGATATTGAAGGATGAGCAAGGAGACTGGATATGTTGTGTGGTTCCATGTTTATCCTTCACAATGAAAATTTCTAAAAATAAAACTTCACATTTTTATGTAAAAAATAAAATCAGGGAATTAAAATTGCAGGAGCAATTGGAAATGGAATGGAGTATTTCTCCCACACACGCACTTTATTATGGCAGGCGGTAGAAATTATAAATGATGAGCTATAAAACACAAGCTGAGAAACAAGAAGTGTTTGTGTTTGTATAGCACCTTTAACATTTAAAGGGTCTTAAATAAGTTTGTGAATCTCCCCACATGGAAAAAGCATTTCTTTCTTGTATTTCTGTGAGAGAGAAGACATGATCTAGTTTTCAAGGCCAGGTTGGATAGGGCTTTGAGCAGCCTGGTCTAGTGGAAGGTGTCCCTGCCCATGACAGGAGGCTGGAACTGGATGATCTTTAAAGTCTCTTCCAACCCAAACATTCTGTGATTCTGTGAATACAGCAGGATAATCACCTGTTTTGATGAGTTGGCCATGCTGTGTGTGATGCGCTCCAGGATGGGATTTGTCCTCTTGGCTGCCAGGGCACACTGCTGACTGACACTGAGCTTCTGTCAACCAGCTCCCCAGATCCCTTCCTGCAGGGCTGCTCCACAGCTGCTCCTCTCCCAGTTTATACTTGTACCCATTATTACTCCATTCCAGATGCAGATTCTGGCATTTAGACTTGTTAAATTTCATCCCATGAGTCATTGCCCAAGACTCAAATCTGTCTAGATCCCTCTGTAAGACCTGTTGTCCCTTGAGAGTCAACAGCACCTCCCAGTTTGCCATCATCAGCAAACTTGCTAATGGTGCATTCCAATCCTGCATCCAGATCATTGATAAAAACATTGAACAGAACTGTTCCCAGAATTGAGCCCTGGGGAACACTGCTGGTGATCAGCTGTCAGCCGAATGTAGCCCCATTTGGTACAAATCTTTGAGCTCTTCACTTCAGCCGGTTCTTTACCCAATTGTAAACCTGCCCATTTCACAGCTAGACAACTTGTCCAGAAGGATGCTGTGAGGGAACAGTATCAAAAACCTAACTAATATCCAGAAAAGCTACATACACTGCCTTCCTTTCATCTGCTAGGTCAACGACCTTATCAGAGTTGGGCTTGTTCAGCCTGAAGAAAAGACTCTGGGGAGACCTTATAGGAGCCTTCCTATACCTTAAGGGGGCCTGCAAGAAGAAGGACTTTTTACAAGGGCATGTAGTGACAGGAAAAGGGGGGAGTGGCTTTAAGCTGGCAGAAGGGAAATTTAAATCAGACAGTAGGAAGAAATTCTTCCTCGTGAGGGTGGTGAGGCCCTGGCACAGGTTGCCCAGGGAAGCTGTGGCTGCCCCATCCCTGGGAGTGTTCAAGGCCAGGTTGGATGGGGCTTGGAGCAGCCTGGTCTAGTGGAAGGTGTTGGAACAGGATGAGATTTAAGGTCCCTTCCAACCCAAACCATTCTATAATTCTGTGATTCTGTGTCTTTTTGTGAACCCATGTTGGCTGTTCCTGATGACTGCATTGTCTTTTAGATGTCTTTCAGCAGTACCCAGTATAATCTCCATAATTTTTGCAGAAGCTAAGGTTAGACTAACAGAACTGTAGTTCTTTGGGTCTTCCTTCTTGCCCTTCTTGTAAACTGGAATAACATTGGCTAGCTTCCAGTCAACAAAGACCTTTAGTAGATGATTGAGAGGCGTCCTGCCATAACATGTGCTAGCTCTTTCATAGCTGTCAGATGAATCCCATCAGGCCCCAGGGACTTGTGAGCATTCAGTTGATACAGCTGGTCCCTTATAATTTCAGCATTCACAAATGGAAAGTCACTGTTCCTATGCTTGTGGTCTTACAACTCCAGGGACTGGGCAGCCCAAGGTCTGTCAGTATTCTTAAAGACTGAGGAAAAAAAAAAAAGGGATTGAATGCTCCTGCTTTTTCTTTTTCTTCTTCCCTTTGAAGTTATCTAATTTCACTGTAATTTCTGGAGTTGCACAGTTACTCCACATGGAAGTCACAAAAGATTGCAGTCTCACTCTCGCACTTGCCTCCTTGTACCCTGATTCCTTTGCAGTAACTTCCTTTTCAGAGATTTCTCCTTAAAACACCAGAAAAAACATAAATGATGTTCACTTTCTTTATCTCCAGAAACAGCAGCAAAATAAACAAACTTGAAAACCAGTTATTCTAATCAGACACTTTGCACCGCTGTTCAATTTGTTCCATCTTACTATTCATCTGCTTGTTGTCTGTTTATATTTCTCTTCAAACTTGATAGTGACTTTTCTTTATTTGTTCCTTGTCCCTGGCAAAGCAGCTTATTTTGCACCAATATACCTCTTAAGTCTTATTTTTTGAAGCTGTAGTAGAATTTCAGTAAACATGTTTGAACAGCTCATGCTCTGAACCTTTCTTAGTGCTTTCAGTGTTACAGAAATACTGGAAAAAGCACTCTCGGGTAATACAGTATGTGACTTCACCCTTCTCTGTTTTGTGTTAGAGCAGAAAATCGCAATGCTCTTAAAAAAGTAGGGTGTGTATTTGAACAGTTTTTATTGGAGAAGAATATTTTGCACTTGTATCTTGATTGCTCTCTGTGAACAATTTGTTCACATCTCATGACACTGTTTATACTCAGGTCCAAATACCAGTTTGTTTTCAGCATGTTAATAAGGTATTTATGTTTTTTTCCTCTCTTACTTATTTAAAATGTAAGTTTCACTCCAAATTGCTGTGAGTACATGGTAGTTGGAAAGGTATCTTTAGACTTGCTGCATATTCAAGGTGCCCTTAGTGCTGGAGATGCCTGTAGTGACCTGGAGAAACAAAGCTTCTACAGAGAACAGCCATGATAGGAAATGGGAATGAAGGCTGAAGGGGAGATTGTACCTTCTGCCAGGGAAGGACATGCTCGTCTGGCATTGTTTTAAGGAAGGAGCACTCCAATGCTCATTTAAGAGATTACTTATTCATCAGAATGCCAATTAATGTTTTGATTTTTTTTATCATTATTTAATTTTTTTTAAAGCGAAGCCATTTCCATGAACACAAGTGAATATTTCTCCTTCCTGGGTTCAACATTTTTTTACATTCCACTTATGTAAAAAAAGTAAAGCTCCACTTCTTCTGCCATCTGGCTGTAGCGGAAAGGGTGTAAAGTCTTTTCAAGACTACACCAGGAGTACTAATTATTTCCTTGGCAGAAACAATCCACTGCTGTTGTTTTTTGAAACAATTTTGCATAGGCCCTTACACTTTGCCCTGCTTATGAAAGGCAGACTGGGCCTTTCAAGCTGTGCACCATTCACATTACAATATTTTATTCATGTCTGAACAAAAGTTTTATTATTCTCTCATGGAGAGCTTTTTAGAAAGAATTAAATTTTTTTCTGTATGTATAGAATAGTTAGAAATACAACCATTTATTCCTAATTATTTTTTATACTCTTCTTCCTTTACATTTTTAAATATTGGTCGTTCTTTTTAAGCACCAGAATGCTAGAAGGTGGCAACTGCAGTGAAATCTCTGAAAATCTTAAGCTCTTTGTATCCTGTCTTGCAAGTTACTTGTAATTTTAGAATAATTCATGTACATTATAAATCGTATTCATTTCACAGTTGGACAGATAATTCTTTGCTTGGTAATTTGTGACATCTTTTAGTCTTGCAGGAAGCAGAGACTACAGTATGTCAAGTAGGCATTAGGTCAGTGTTATGTACCTAATGTATAACACAGTAGGAAGGTATAACAGTAATTGTGCTCAGATAAATAGTTCTTTTGTAGGGACAGGTCTAAAGAAATACAGCTAAAGCATACATAGATTTGCTTAATATTCTTTGACATTATAATAATTATTTGTTGCAATATATTTTTTCAAGCATAAGAAAGTGGGCTTCTTTACTTCTACATCTGTAGAGCACATGCTATATACCTACACATAGTACCTGTACCTGCATATTTATGCAAATGGGTTTTGGATGGTTTATGTAAGCGCTACAGAGCACAAAAGGATTGTTAATCATCAGATAGTGGTACCAGCAACAGAGCATTTACCCTGTATGCAGCTAGGCTTTGGTGGACACTTGTTTTGTTTCAGGTTTGTCTCCTCTCATCTGGAGCATCCTGCTTATTTGTTACTCCCATGCAGGTGCTGTCATAGTTCACAACAGCTGTGACCATAATTTCTTCAACATTCTCAACCAATATAGATGAAAAAATGGGGGTTCATATTCTGACTTTAAGATCAGTCAGTAAAAGTACATGGATTTGGGGTTTTGCTTTGGTGAGTTGTTTTCTCACTTCATGTTTAATTGTAATTTAGCACTGTTAAGAAATAAGCAAGTGGCAAAATGTTTCCAAAGCAATTGAGGTTTCCTTGCAGTAGCTTTGATATTTGTGATTATAGAGACATTGATATGTTGGCACTGCTTTTTCCTGTAGTGACGTCTCAGCAAGCTCAAATATGAAATGTAAATTCTCAGTCTCCCATGGGCATGCATGTCAAAGTCAATTTTGAGTTTCTTTCCGTGCATTCTTTGCCTCAGATTTACTCAGGCAATACCCTACAGAAAGAATGGCTAATGTCACTTTCTGTTAAAATGCGATGAAGTCTATTTCAGTTATCATTTTTGTGCTGTAGTTTTGAGGAAAAGATTAGTATTTTTGTGTTTTGAAAAAATATATTGCTCCAGCAAGCGGATTCTTAATGTTCTCAGAATGCGTGTTTGTGTCCATCTGTATGCAGTCATGTATTCATAGACATGTTTCTGTATTTATCTATAAAACTTTCCTATGCAAATCTTTAGAGGAATAATTATGGAGAATTATTGGAAAACTTTCAGTGGTGATCTTTCTATTTCTAAGTATAAGATATTAAATACAACTGTCAATCTGTTGGTGCAATTTGAGAACATGGATATTTTTCTCTCTTGATTGCCAGCTCTCTCCAGAGAAATGGTTAGCTCTTCTGTCTGTACTTCTTCCACCTGTTCATCATTGCCTAAATCCAGAGTTCCAAATTGGCACCGTGTTTTGTCAGCGCACTTAGCAAAGTAATACCTAGGTATGTCGCAGTGACATTGTGAGGTATCATCCCAGGTTGACTAATGGGGAATTCATTTCAAGTATTCTCATGTAGCTGTTGTCATTTTGTTTTAATGCAGTTAGTCACACCAAATTGTTAGTAGAGTTCTTCTTCACTGTCCAGGGCAGCTAGACCTGGTGATTTGTAATGGCAACATATAGGTATGAAGTCTTCTGTTACTTCAGTGAGTTGATGGTGAGTAATTTCATTGCTGTGCTGTTGTACTTTATGCATTGTTATTTTACCTTTATTGCTTCACCTCTAACAGAAATCTTTTGTTTACTGTTATACTTTCTTTCTTCTCTGCATTTCTTTTCATTTGCAGCTCAAGAAATTCATAAGAACTCCAGAGATGCCTTCAAAGCATGTGAGAAACTGGGTCCCTAAAGTCCTGGAGCAGAGACGGCAAGGCTTGGAGTTGTACCTGCAGGTGAGTCTCCTCTCAGCGCTGCAAAAGTAAAATCAACGTCCATTTCCAAAATTATTTTGTCCAAAACATTTGAAGGTATGAAGTGGGATGTTTTTCTGACAGGCAGTTTTAGAGGTGAGATGTGGATACAGCAATGATGATTGGCAGGCCTAGCAGCTAGAAATCCAGACTGTTTGGCATTTTTGTTCCAAATTCATGCAAAACCTGCTGACTGACTTTAGTGTACCTACTAGTATCTTGTTTTCCTGTGCCTAAAATGGGCAAAATGTTATTGTTCTGACTGTACCAATCAAAACTGTTGCAGAAGAGATACCAGGAGGCTTTATTTAACTCAGTTCTATTTAGACAGAGTAAGGAAGAATCAGCTCGTCAAATTTCTCTCTCTCTATTGTCATACCTGTATCTGAATTGTTCATCTAGTTGAAATAGGCACCTGTCATCCTGTATTCATCTCAGTTGGTTTGGAAACTTGCATTTAGAGTCCCAGATTCTACTTATTTGGGTTCTGATTTTGCTACAGACTGTAAAAGGATTCTTCAGGAATGACTTAGACATACAGACATCTGAATATACTAGCGATAAGTAGCATCCTTTTCTAATAAATGGAATTTCTACTCTCACCATGGTTGCTTTAAAAATCCCCTATGGTGTAGTTTCACAGCCATTTCTCTGGTGACAAAGTCAGATTAAGGTGGTCACCTAGACGTGTTCCCAGTTCACTGGACACTCAGCTGTACTAATGCAAATGGTGTTTTATTGAGAGGGATCATAGAGAGATTACCTTAGTCAAAAAAGAGGTTTTGGAGGAAGACAAGACTGAGAATATTCTATTTTTACTCATATCAGAGTAGTAAAAATAGTAAAAATTTCATAGATCTGGTTTATGACATCATCCACAATTGCAGGGGCACATCTGGAAGAATGGGGAAATGTAACATAATGAACAGTGAGTTGCATTCATACAAAATAGATGGTAGCCTGCACTGCTCAGGAACGCCCCTTATTCTCAAGGAAGGTTTGCGAAAAAAAAAAACTGTTTGAGGAGGAGATTAGAATAATATTGGGACAGAATTACTTCTGGCATTAAAGTTTTAAAAGTAATTTGGAAATAAGGAGGAAAACACAGCCCAGATCTTGTTCTGAAACACAGGGAGCAGTTCAGGCAACATAGTTTATTTTGCATATTTAAATATTTTATTAGTATTGTTAAATGCGTAAATGTAATCATTTTTACCGTCTTCCTCTGCAGTATTTATAGCATCTTTGACATCTAAAAATTACATTTATTGTGTGGGTGAAAAAACATTGCTGTTGGACTGGTTTTGAAAAGGAATAGAACCTTTTTGGTTTTGATGGCTGTCAGCACAGCTGTCTCCATCATCAGTATGTTTTTCTGTTACAGCTGTTTTCTGTGGTTATTTAAATTTTTTTTCTGATTTTCATATAACTCTCTTTTGGAGCATATTGCTACTAAGGCACGGATTTCTGTTATGAGATTGGTTTTCTTAAAAAGATGCAGGGGTATCTTTTATAAATATACTATTTAAATATAATATAAAGTTAGCGCTTTATAATTGCTGATAAACTTTAAAAGAACATCTCCCCCTACTGGAAGAGTCAATCAACTCTTGGTCTTGTACACTGCTATAGTTAACTTTTTCACTCTTCTATCACCATTGGCTGTCATAGGAACATGCAGTGGTTTATGTCGGAAGGGATTGATGGACATCATTTCATTAAAGCATGCCAAGCCTCTAAGTTATATCCGCACTCATGTGCATACTAAATTAAAGGAAGAACAAAAGTCATTGAATTCTTGGCAAAGTCACTAATTTCTGATTCTGCTAACAGAAAGCAGAACTAATCATCAGTGAAATTTTAACTTGTAAGATAATGAATAATCTGATTTTAGACAGCTAGAAGTTCATTCTGGTACACTTCAGTTATCAGGAGGTTTTTAATAGTGCCAGGCATTTTGTAAGACACAATGTAGAAACATGCTACAATTTCAGAAGACATGATCAGTTTTTAACTTAACAATATGTATATAAAGTATTGAAAACACATTTTCAGGTGATACTAATGAGAGTTAATCTGTAAGAGCAGTTTGGCTACTACCATCACTAGTCAGTTGTGGTAGTACAGGCCGGCCGTTTGTGCTGCTGATAAACTATTATGGAGTCACAGTAGTCACTTCCTCAAAAAACAGCCAGAATGTCGTGGAGAGATTAAGCATTTGCACAGATGTTACACTCAGATATTTTTTTCTTATGATATATATATTCATTTCTCATAATTGCACTTTACACCTTGAAAATCTGTACAGGCAAGAAGTAGCATGCCACGCAGATTGCAGGGAAATGCTGATCTGTATCTGACATGGTATAATCATACTGGGTTCTTAATTTATTTTTGATAAAGTAGTCTTTTATAGTTAAATGTAGATAAAAATTATATGAAATTAGAGTAGTAAAATCAATCTGTATCAAGTAATAAAGAGAGCAACAAACTCCCCTGTTTGAGCTGCAGGGTGCTGCAGTTGCAAGTACCTTGTTAGTTCTTTGTGACTTTTTCATGATGAAATCTCCTCTTAAACTCTTTTAGCACAGGTGGTTTCTTTCTTGGAGTGGAAAGACAGGAGCTCAGAAACATGTAATTGTGAATAAGTAAAATTATGAGATAAAAATAGTAATTTTCTTGAATTTATCAGTATACAGTGTCAGCTAATATTCATCAGACAGCGTACTTTTCTTCTGATCTTGAAAAGCTGAGTGGGAAAATTTTTTGTTGTAAGAGACCAGTTTTCATTTTCATTGAATGATTTATCTATATTATTTTTAAGTGACTTTCATATTTTACAAGTTTGACTGGGATTTGCAACTTTTGTTTTTAATACTGTGAAACAGTTGACTAGTAAACACTAATATAAGTAGTAATTCAACTGCACATATAATAATAATACAAAGCCCTTGTGAATACTGAACAATCAACTGATTGACAAGAAGAAAGGTGATTGTTTAATTTATTAATGAGGAAACAGATGCAAAGATAAGTGAATGGCAGAGTGCAGCCCCAAACATTCAAGCAAATTAGTATGAAGCAATAAGCTATTGCTTCTCTGCTGATCCGTGGTAACTGTCTCTGTCCATGATCTTACCCTACAGCACAGAGGGCTTGAGCTGGTTTAGTCTTCGCTAAATAAAAAAATGCCTATTACTGACAGAGGGAGCGGACTAAGCCAGTTCTCATTACCTTGTGATGGCTATCAACTAAGATCTAATAAATCAACTGGTGTGTGTTATAAATTCTAACTTAATAGTTACTTACTTGAATATCTGAGCTTGTAGCTTGTAATACAGCAGAGACCAAGGTGATTTTGATTTAAAATTCGTAAAATATATATCACTGGATTATACTATTGCTGGCAAAAATATTCTTGATAGTAGTATTAGACCACAGCAAGATTTGAACTTAGCTGTTACTTGTTTGTGGTTACAAAATACCTTTTATTGATATGTTCCCTGTAGAGTTTGGTGTTAAGAAAAAGTGGAAGATACAGATTTGAGGGAGCTGGTTGTGTAGGGAGGAGTCCCTAATTTGAGAAGGGCTGCCAGATGGGCTGCACTGAAAGTCTGTGATTTCTGATAGTATGTTTGTGAGCCTGAAGAAATATATTTGCTTAAAAGTACCAGAAGATGAAGGTAAGTGTGGAAGATGATAGGACAAAATGTTAATCAGCATTGTAGCTTCTGGGTGGCAGTTATTTGAGTTTGGTTTTGGTTTTTTTTAATCCACTGTATAATCTTGTACTGACGGTGTATCACAAAGCAATACAGAAATATAGTCTGCTCTGGAAGCATATTTAAAGGAGGCATAGATCACTTGAAATGCTCCCACTTGCACAATTATTATTGCGTATGAGTTCAGTAAGTCATCTTGTGAGCAGACCAACTTAAGAGGTAGATGGGGTTTCATTTTGGACATTGAAGACATTGTTGGGATTCCTAAGGACTGGACTGAGGAACCTTATCTAAATGGTTATCAAAGCAGCTGTGTTGTCAATCTGATCAGTATTTGTTACAAATAGATTTTATGTAATGTACTCTTGGAGGAGGAGTTTTTGTGGAGCTTTTTTTCCAGTGAATTGATAATGGGGAAGATTTTGATCTAGCCACCTGCTCTCTACTGATTTAGAGTTAGGTCATATCCTTGTCCCAGTAAGCTGACACTGGATGTTATTGCCATCCAGTCTCTCTCCCCCAGGGACTTGCCCTTTGACAGATCTGGCTTTTAAAGTTCAATGGAATAGATATTTTCTTATCCCCTTGGGCAAAAGAAATCTCATTATTTGCTGATATCATCAGTCCAACAAGGTAACAGGCATCGTTAACAGAATTTACTGTGAAATGGCACCCACACCTCAGCATGAGGCTGTGTAGCTGCTGCTAGTCTTCACTGAAATGTTTTGGGTATGGAGAGAGATTTTGGAAGAGGACCATCTTTTTGATGCGTTTCGGGATACTAACTCGTTTCTTCTGGTCCTCATGACCTGAAGAAATTCTTTTTGTGACTGGCAAGATTCTAATATAAAATGGAGGGCTGTAAACCTTATGAACTGCTCTGCATGAATGTACGATCTGTATGTACATATGTCTCTAACCAGAGTTAATATGTAGAGCTAATATTTCTGTCTTAGTTGTAGTCAGGAAAACATACTTGTCTTTTATTTACTTTTGAACTTTTTACAAAGAGAACAGCCCTGATTCCTGGAGATAAGATTGGTTAAAGTGCTGCTTGGCTGTGAGACTTGAAGATTTTATGAACTTCAGCATTCCAGCATTCCTAATCCAAATCTTAAAAATGAGTTACGGAGTTTATGGAACTGGACTAGAGATTTGTTTTCCATTTAAGGAAATAATCTGAGGATTTGTCCTGTATTTCAGTATTCTTCAAAATGTAGTTGTCTTTAAAAATATTTTAACTACCTATCATCTGGCAGCATGAGGGCTCAGATCTGGGCAAAGCTGTCAAACTAGTGGGAAGGGTTACTTCTGCTCCTAGAAACAAGCTGTTTCTGCAGGAGTAAAATATGAAAGGCGAGGGAGAAGAGTATCCTTTGAGGCACTTAGTTGGCATTCTCATTGATCTCAGTGATTTTGTGTCAGCACAGTGGTAGGAGTTGGCCTCCACACTAGAACCCTGCCCGGGCAGGCAGATGTCTCTCAGTGGGTTCTATTAATATTATTGTTATAGGTCTGATAGCATATTAAGAGCCAGGACTCAGCACTCCCTTTCTTAGGGAAGTGACGGAATCACTGTCCCTGGAAACGTTCACAAACCATGTACATGAAGCCCTAAGTGACATGGGTTAGTGGTGAACTTGGCAGTCCTGGAGTAATGGTTGGACTTGGTGATCTTAAAGGTCTTTTCCAACCTAGTTGATTCTATGACTCTTATCTTTCCTGAAAAATATACAAAACCATACCTGTTATGATTTTGCTCTTAAGAAAGTAAAATCCAACCCTATACTCCTTAGCTGTCTTAGTTTCCAGCAGAGTGGAGTTAGGAAACCAGTGGATGGAGTGTTGTATAATGTATAGTTGCTTTATGAGTAAGTTAATCAGAAATATAAAGGAGAAAATCACACATTATTATAATGCATTTTTTTACTCTTTTTGAGGGAACAGTTGAACAGCAGCTGAGATTAAAAAAAAACAAACCCAACAAATGAGCTATTTGTGCAGCTAGTGACTGCAGAAGGAAAACTATCTTACAGAAAATTTGGCCCCAAGGTGTTGTTTTTTTGTGAGCCATGATGATTTTCTTCAATTACTTCAGTAAGTGTTCATAAATTCCTTGTGGTAAAGTTTAAGTAAACAAATAGCCTTTTCTGAGAGGACAGTGGGTATGAGCAAATTAATAAATCTGAATGGAAGCATTAAATAACCTTCACTATCCCCAGAAAACCCTCTGATTTTAGTCATCAGTGCAAATTATATTCTAAAACTTGTGAACTGTCTTTTAAGTTGATTTAGTTATGTGCTGTTGCTTCATAGAAGTTTTAGATTCAAATTAAAAAACTAAAATACTGAAAGGATCTTTTTCTTGATTTTGAAGGTCTGTTGTAGAGCATTTCAGACTTAAGAGAGCATTTCATGTTGCAACTGGGGATAAAAATCCACTTTCTTTGAGTATCACAGATTGCCCCTTTTCACTATCACTTTGGGGAATGAGATAATTTATTTTCTTATGGGTTTTTTTAATCAAATTGTGAAGAAAAAGGCTTTTCCATCACCTACTGGGAAGTTTCATTAGTTCTTCACTGCTTAATTGATTGCATTTCTGTTGGCGTCTTGCAGTTCTAACAAGAAGGAACGCAAACTCAGCCATTTAGAACCTTGTCCATCCTCAAGAAGACTGAGAGTTCCCTGCTCTAAGAAAAACAATCTAGACTCCTGACGACTGCAAGTACTCCACATCATGCGTTGGCTAAACCTTTGCCTTTCAATAGCTAAATACTCCTCTGCACCTGTAGCTGAAATACTGCTTCAGAGCTATCTTGACTGAAGTAGGATTAGAAAGTGAGGAAAACAAATCCTTGGTGATGCACTGGATTTTTCAGTTTTTTCTTCTGTTTGTGAAGTGAAGATAAAAATGTCCCATGGTAATACATAAAAGTCAGCCTTAGCTCTTCTAGATAGAACAAAAGCTAGGATTTCACATAAAGACAGGGAGATCTTGGTTGTGAGTTTGTTGAAGCTGGCATAGTTCTCTAGAATCAGAAGCAATATGTAAGTGCTTTCAAAATAGAATAATTCTTGATGTTCCATTATCAATATTAAGGAAGAAAAAAAATTAGTATCTGTAGAGGTAGATGGTTTTGAACCAGTGCTGTTGGAGCTGTTTGGAAATATTGAGATCTCTTTTGTGTGATGCATGTATTTTTATGAGACGTTTGTTTGCCTTTCCCAGTAAAATCAAGTTGGTTACTATTTAATTCTGGAAATGTAACAGCAAAATGATCTTAGAACTATTCAATGATCATTCAGCTATTCAAATTTTATTTCTGTGCAGTTCACATCACATTTATCCATTCCGTCAATGTTCATATTCCTTACGATTGTTCTTCCTTTATATTCTCAGAAATCCATTCTGTGTCAAGCAATTTGTTATTTCTGTATTCCTGTGTGTCTTTTCCGAAGGGTGTCATGAATGCAAAACTTTAAATTGGTTCCACAGAAGACTGGAAAGATTTATGGAATAGTAGTTTATATCAAGCATAGAAAGTCCTCAAGCTGGACATACCTTTCAAGGCTGTTAGAGTATTGAAGAAAAGTTACTTATATGTTAGTCTTCTTCATTTATACTCTTCCTTGGTATCCATTTTAGCCATTTTTGGAGATTGGATACATACAAATGGACCTTTGGTCTGAACCATTATGTTTTTTCTCATATAGCCCTCGAAGTAATTAAACACATACTTGTGCTTCAGCTTTCATTAGATCTGATTGAACAGTAATGTGTTTTCATGAACTGAGCCCTGTGTTTAACACAAACACTATTCTTAAAGAAAAGAGATTGAATCTTATGGCTGAGAAGACATGATTGAATCATATTGATATAATGCAGAGGTACACAGGTCAGATGCCACTGTGCAAAGCATTAGTAAAGGCCTTTTAAGACCAAATACTTTACATGTGGGAGGCAATTGGCTTAATTAGCAGTATATTTAAAAGCTGAACTTGGAGGAAGAAATTTTAAGCTATAAAACTTTTGTGCAAAATGTGAGCCTATTTTTGTTCTTTTCCACCTTATCCTGTTCATTTCTGACCTGTGGGTTTTCTCCCACTAGACTTCTCTTTAAGCATTCCCCATATTTAAGAGCAGGAGCTGGGTAGAAATCACTTTGACTTCCTTGTGCCATTCATTAACCACCACAAAGATTTCTGCAAAGGCAGTTCTCGCCTTTGTCCTATGTACACATTCACTGTTGGGATCTACTTCTAATTAATTTTAGACCAAATTGGCTTATTTGCAGGAAAAAAAAAAAATCTCATCAAGTCCAGAACAGATGCTTATCTTTCTGATTGCCGCTTCTGGAAATCAGTTGTTTTCAGTGTAGATAAATACATTGGGAAGAATCAGTCTAGCATTAGGAAGTTGCAAGTAAAAGTTGGATTCAGTGAAATAAGATTTAACTGATGCTTTGCTGGCAAGTCTGTTGAATCACGCACATCTATTAATCACATTGAAAATTCTCTCCATTATGCAAAATTATTCAATGTCTTCCTTTTCTAACTCCATTTAGTCTGCAGTAATCAAGGTTGAACTGTACCTGTAAGGAGCTCTAAAAGCAATGGTATGATAACTGTAAAAAGACAAAATGTTCTTTGTCCTCATTAAAGATTGTGAGCAGAGTGTTAAATAATATTAATGGCTGGGATTGTCAGTAGTTAACAGTACTTTCCTAGTACAAGTGATTTTATTGATCAATACAGTCTCAATGTAACAGAGCAGATTATTCTACTGATTTTATCGAAACCTTAACTAAGTTTGTTAGTGTACCACATATCTTTAAATAGATCTAGATGATGATGTAGATTAAGAAAAGCAGACCACCATCCATCTTTTTCTGATCGGTTAATAACTTAAATCCATCATTGCTGTGACCAGGTATTTTAAGATGCTGTTGTGCATACATGTTTCTTGGGTGGTACAGTTACATAGCTGGTTTTAGATGGCTGTGGATTTTTAAGAAGTGTGCTTGATACATGCAGGATTGTATATTTGTTGAGACAAGGCAGAAAGCAAAGGAAAACGAGAAAGCAGAATAATTCTGTAGATAATTTAAAGGAGAGCCATTAACAGTGTCTTTTTGCAGAGGTGTTTACTGCAGAAGTAGTCCAAGCATTTTTCAAACATGCTTAGGAAGATTACCTGGTTTATGTTTTAAGAGGTATATTTTTTGCTTTTCAAGTGGTACTATGTTGTGGTTTATGATTCATATTTTTTCCTTCATCTACAATAATCTGTTTGGTTTTGCTGTGTAGAATTGTGCTGCATCAACACTCTCATTTCACTCTTACATGTTAGAGCAGCTCAAAATAAATTTTACTCAGCTAAAAGCAGAATTTTCATTAGAAGTCATATAAGGTTTAGAAATCATGTCTAAATGCTTGTTCTCTTTTCATTATACTGTATGTCATAACACTGTTGTGTCACATACTTTCACTCAAGTTAAGATGAACATCAAACTATACTAATTGTGCATTTCTGTACAGTGAGAAACGGTCTCTGTGATGACCTGCATATGCTCAGAGTAGCTGTAAGATATTTTAAAGGGGAAAGAAATTAAGTTCTTTGCTTAAGATGTCACAACCTGATAAAGCAGAATTAGGGATATTAAAACTTGAGTGCTGGTGCGCTGATGGCTAGTTGTTCTATAGCCATGATTGTTTCTGGAGCAGTAGAAAGCGTGAGGTACTTACTTCATTTAGCCATGATGATAGAAAAAATGGTCACCTTCCTTATCCTGAAGGCAGCCCCTCATTTGACGTGTAGGCATTAAAGTTTCTTTTTTCCTTAATAAATATTTTATATATTTGCTTGAGCATCTTTGGAGGGAAAAAAAAAAAGTAAAAAAAAAATTCGGATATTATAATAAAGGGATGAAGGAAGGGGCTGTAATTCCTGCAAAGAGTCCTTATAATCACCACTTGAAGTATGGTAGACATTTTTCTTCGTCCTTTTAATCAATCTGCAGCATTTTAAATGCATTTTATTTCCTACTCTGTGTTGGTTTGCATAAGCTAATACTTACTTTTTGGTGTACAACTGACTACCCCTTTTTTAATTGGACTTTTAAGGCAAGCTAAGGATTTTTTCTTCAAAATTAATCTGTAAAGTTACTTAATGAATTGCCAGTGAGTTCCTGAAGAAGTGAATAATTCCATCTTCAAAGCAGGATTTGAATTTGCAAGTAAGGCATAGGCCATGTTTGGAGATGAAAGGAAGAAAACAAAATATTTAATGTGTGCTGAATAACTGAATACCATCCATTCTGTGCTTTGGATGAAGAACTGATTCTGGAGGGCAGAAGTAGTATGGGATCATACTGCATATGTAAGCAACAGTAAATAAATCCTTACACATAAGGAAGCTAAATAAAAGTTTGATTGATAAACCTAACCTGGCAATTCTTTACTTTGAAGTGTGCCATAATAATGTTTAAGGTATTTATCTAACAATGTATCATCATAGGGTTTTACCAGAAAGATATTGAATTTATTTAACTCAGAATTCTCAAGCTTCTGTTTATAAGACTCATTGCAAGAAAAGAGCACAGGTCAGAAAAATCCTTTACAAGAAGGGCTGCTTAAGCAAGAAGTTATACCATCAGTAGCTAGACAGGTGAGAGGAGGAGATGACGACTAGTCTTCCTCATATAGGTTGTGTGAAAGTAGGCATTAAGCCATCTCCTTTGGTCTTGCTGTAAATTGGACTCCTACATTAGATATAATTCCCTTGTGTGTTTCCTTTTCTTGGCTTCTGTGCAATCTTTTCTAAAGGGTACGTTGAAGAATTTCAAGAGTGAACTGAGGGGACAAGGTCCTGTGCTCATGGGTAGCTTGTTATCTTCTGCTAACATTTTCCCCACATACATCAGTATTGCTTGCCTTTATTTCTCTTTTCACCTGCTTATTGTCTCTGTAATCTGAATATAATAAAATTTAGTTAAGTGTGAAAAAGTTAATTTTACTGAAACTGTTGATTGTAGAATGTCTTCACTGTGGCTACATTTACAAACATTTAAAAACATCACTGAATGATGTTTAAACTTATAATTCTCATAGGGATTCTTCCTGTTGACTTTAAAAACATGAACATTAAGAAACTTTCTTAGAGTTGCTTAGCATAAATACTATGAATAATATATAAAATTATTATATATTATCTATATTATTATATATATTGGTTGTGCAATTTCTTTTTAATTTCTCATAACTGTTACTGTCTTTAATATAATTTTTCTTCTGTAGGTGAAAAAAGTTTGCAGAAACAAAACATGAAGTAGAAGTAGAACCTTTAATTTCATTAGGCATGTTGTAACTGGTGAAGATTAATGTATATATCTCTTGCTAATTCTTTTCAATTACTCAGTTCATATAAATTCCCAAACCTTGTTAATTATGCTGAAGTCAAGTGGTAATTTTTAACAGTATTTCCACAGCTAGGGAATTTTCCTGGTCTAACCTTGCCCTCCTGTAGAAACTCTCAGCAGATTAGGTATTCTGACTCTAGTCCATTCATTTCCAGCGCAAGCTTAATTGCTGCCGACTGCCTGCCACAGGTAACCTGGTTATCGTACATTTAAGGGATGCAGGTTCTTCTGAGAACAAATAAGGAAAGATTAATTGTTTGTTTTGTTTCATCCCAAGAGAAATGTGGGAGCTTAATCAAGAAAAATAATTTCTTCTGTTGATTTGGCTTATTTGTGGAAAGGGATAATTGTATAGAGGCAGGCATAGAGCTATGCATTTTGAAAGAAATTTTGCAATTTACTTTCATGGGAGGCAAAGATAGAGCAAAATGAATGTAACACAGCGTTGGAATTGATGGGGATGGTTCACATTTCTCATAGTAAGTAATTTGGCTGCTGGGCTTTTATTTGAACCAATATTTCTAGTTGGTATTGTCATTTGTTTTGTCTGCTACTTTGGATATCTAATCAAGGAGACAATAGCAAGGGGAAAAATGCTTTTCCAAATTGTCCTTAATTGCTAGAGCACAAAGTGAGCTAAGCACTCTGGTATTTCCAATTAAAGAACTTGTTTCCAGCAAGTGCCATTAAATCTATCTTTCCCAATCTGATAAATAAGCTATCAAAGAGTGGAACAAATTAATTGAGAGCAATTAGTTCAAAGCTCAGTATAACAGTCAGAGTAAACCAATGTTATCAATGAATCGAAATTTTACATAAAGCAGTAAGAACCAGTGGTGCAACAAAATAGTTTCAAGTAACCACTAAGCACAAAGGGAAATTTTATCTGTAATATAAAGATAAGTCTTGTTTGTTGCTCCTCACAACAGAAGCACTAAAAGCCTTTTCTCTTCAAGGCCTCAGTTGTGGGAGTGTCAGATTGTATTTGACACCTCTGCTGTGTACATTTCTCCTTGAACATGCTGCAGGAAATAACACACATGGGAAAATCTCAGATCCTACAATTCAGAGCCGATCACAAGATGCATTCCAATTGCATCTAAAGCTCAAGAAAGCTCTGCTTACACTACATTTGTGGTTTTTACTGTTTAGTACACATGGTAATCTGTTAAGTGTCTGCTTCTGTTAATAACCAGTAACCCGTGTGCCAGATAGAGACTTAAACTTAGCACGTTGGATTTTGATTCCTCTAATACAGGTGGGTGTCCCTAAAGACATTTTTTGATGGGTGTTCTTTTCTTTTAGCTGTCCATGTACACCAAATAGTATTGACCCGTGTGGTATAAGCATCATTCTGCACATGGGTCCTTTAGATAAATATCTCTTAATGACAAATTACACCTAGATGATCCTGTTAAGTCCCAACCTTTTGCCTTTTGAGAATGAGTGCATCAGCATGAGAAGAAAGCCTCTCTGTCACCTTAGGTATCAAAATAAATTTATAGGCTTTGAGTATTTGTATATTCAAAGAAGGTATTACGTGTTGGTTTGGTTGTTGATATTTGTTGCGTATATAAGGCTTTGTAGTAATGTGCTCCATCAAGAAGAAGGCAGGAGAGGATACGCATAGTCAATTGCACACTAAACAGGCTTATTTGTATGTCAGTTTTTACAGAACTACGTTGGCTAGGTAAGTCGTATTGCTGCAGTGCGTGTTGGCATCACTTATGTAAACTGACAGCACAAATACACCAACTGCCACGGCTTTTAAAACTGCTGTCTTGGAACAGCAGGTTTTGTGGTGCTTCCATGGCCTTTACAGCAGTGAAGTGGCTGGAGTCTGCTTTTGTAGAATTACAGTTTTAAAATGGTTAGATACAAATCTTATTTCTTATGCTGCTGCAACCCACTCGCTGTGTCTGTTCTAGGAAAATGAAAAGGTCAGTGATAACTTTCCCAATAAAATGTTCTTAGAAAATGTCATTCCAGTTACATGTATCTGAGTGAGGGAGTTCATGCTCCATTTTTTGGTGTCTTACCTTTTTTTTTATTTCCAGAATATCATAATCAGTAGGGAAATCCAGCATTCATAGCTGTGCTAGTATAGTATCATATCAGCTCATGAACTGATGATAACAGACATGCTGCAACAGACATAGCACTTTGAACACAGATCATTTACAGTATTTTTCTTTAAATCCTTGCTGGCAAGTCATTGGGAGATAACAGTTGCATACTGTGTAACTGTGGTTTTCCGAGCAGTTTCCCTGTAATGTTGGCTTCTCAAAAATGCTCAGAACATCCCCAAAAAATCAAGAGGAAGTTAGCCAAGTGAAACTTCTCCCAGTTTTGCCAGATGTCAGGGCATCCAGATGTCCAAGTGGACTTGTCAGCATGGGATCCAGACCACACACCTAGTTCAGTGGGGAAGATTCCTAATGTAACGTTTCAAAAGCACTCTTAAAGTAACAGAGGATTACAGAGGAGCAAAGACCATGCGCAGGATTCATTATTGCAGCCACCAGCACTTAAGCAGCTGTGTCTACATTATCCAGTCAGATGGTTCTCTATGTATTTGGACTCAGTCAATTTGGTCATGCAGCAATACATGCTAATAGTTTTGAACAGCAGCAGTCATATAACTTCAGTGTTAGGATGCAGTTTGCTTTTTTGTAATGACATTGTATTTATAAGCCATGAAATAGTGCTTACCTGCTTTACAGGTGAATTTTTTTATAATTAATCAAATTCAGATAAGTTTAATCATGGACCTTAATTAATTATCCAACTTTAATAGCTGGAATGATGAGTACTGGTTCTGTAAGAGTAATTTACCATAGGATATTGAGGTCTCTTTGTAGTACTGGAAATAAAGGTTAGTAGGTTTTGTGATGCATTTGTGCTCTAATGATGCAGGAGGCTGTTGTTGTGGTCCAGTGCAGATGCTCAGGAGCAGTATGATTAGTATAAAAGTACAGACAGCACTTCAGTGCTTTAACAGCCCGCCTTGGCATCTGAAAAAAAAAAAGTAAAACATGGATGTGGCAAAAAAAAAAAAAAAAAAGAAAATCCCAATTGCTTGAGATTGACCAATTATTTTGGCCCAGTTTTACAAAACGGCATTGTTCACCAAAGAAGTAAGACGGAAGTCCACCCCTGACCATTGACTGACGCTGATATATTGGGCATATGGAGGAGCTGGGTTTGTTAAGGTGTGGGTGGACAGGGCGCTAATCTATCATCACAAGTAAATCGTGTTCACAATCTGAGTTATTTTTCATGTAGTATATTTACCAGTTATAATGATCATGTTATCATATCTATATTTGTATGTTATCTCAACCACTACTTTTTTATATTTACAGCAGATTCTTTCTACTTCTTATGTCAGTACCCATCTTCCCACCTTTTCTTGTTTTGTTGGTTTTCCCCTGAAATTCCATTTTGTCTCCTTGATTGGTTTATTCAGTCTGCGTATCGCTTATAATGGTGTCTTCTAATGATCATGTATTGAAGGATACCTCTGTGTCCAGTCAACAAAGAATGCAAGGAGTTTGTAGACTTCAGTTCAACAATAGATCCTTTTTGAACCCTTATACTATATCCACATATGCTTTGATTTCACGGTGCCAGTTCTCCAAGTGTACTTGCATGGGTGGAATTGAAACATAGAATCATAGAATAGTTAGGGTTGGAAAGGACCTTAAGATCATCTGGTTCCAGTCCCCTGCCGCGGGCAGGGACCCCTCATACTAAACCACGTCACCCAAGGCTCTGTCCAGCCCAGCCCTGAACACTGCCAAGGATGGAGCATTCACAACTTCCTTGGGCAAACCATTCTAGTGCCTCACCACCCTCACAGTAAAGAACTTCCTCCTTATATCCAATCTAAACTTCCCCTATTTTAAGTTTTAAGCTGTTACCCCTTGTCCTATCACTACAGTCCATAATGAAGAGTCCTTCTCCGGCATCCTTATAGGCACCGTTCAGATATTCTCTTTTATTTCCTTATCATGGAGTCTAGAGTCTGATTAAGCTGTCTGTGCGGCAATAGCATTGTTCTGTCCTTGCATTGAGACACCAAGAATTGTGACAAAATAATAATTTAAGGTTAGCTTCAGATGCCGAGGCTTATTTGCAGGGTAAACAAGAGCCTTTTGGGACAGAATACCTGTGCAATGCAGTCTTTTTGCAAATTCTTCTGGCATGGGAAACCCAGAGACCAAATATTGATGTCAGAAAAGAATAATAGAAGTAGGGAAGACTGCTGTCTAAAAATGCCAGAATATATGATTCGGGATCTCTTGATTCTCAGTCCACTTTACTGGCCAAAATTAAGTAGTTCTCTAATTGCTGAATAAGGGACATCAAGCAATTGCTAAGTGTGAAAACAGCGTTAAAACCATGAATTTATAGAGAGCAGTTTGACATTTTTGCAGTATTTTCATGTTATGTTATTTTTTAACAGAAATCCAAGCAGCTATGTTACTTCTGTTAGGGAGCTAACTTGCAATCTTGTTTCTCCTTTCCAGAGAAGTCATCCTATTTTCAGTAACAAGAATGTGGAGAGTTTTACCCGAATCAGAACACTGCAAAATTACTATGCTGTGATAAATGCAGCCCTGTGACTGCTGCTGCTTTTCTGCCATCAGCGCAGAAGAAGTAAATAAGCATTTGCTGACCAAGTTAGGATTGTTTTTTTTCACAAGGAATTGCATTGTTCCTCACTTTTATCAAGGACTCCCCTGCTAGTGAGTTTTGGGAGGGACAGTGTCAAGAACAGAGCCATAATGAAGTACCTGTGATTGAGCAAGTATTACATTGTTTCGTTAATTCTGTAAAAACTTGTCAGTTTGCCACCCAAATAAATGCCTAGAGTGCATAAAACATGGAGTAGAGTGACCTCTGGAAGAAAAATCAATGGCAATTCATATTTCATATGTCTATAATTGCTTGTGAGAGCATGGCAGCAGTTTGTTTGTAGAGCAGCTTGTTCTACGAGGGATTGTCTCCTGACTTTTTCTTCTTCTCTGTGGTGATGCCTGTCTTGGGCTGTGAATCACAGCCAGATGCAGCAATAGGCAAGTTTTATTGGTGGTGGTTTTTTATTATTGTTTTCACGTTATTGTCTCCAGAATTGCTGCACGATGCTCTGTTTGAACCTAGGCACTAATCTATAGTCACAAGTAAATCGTTTTTCACAACTGTTTCCTTGGAAGACTCTGGAAACTGTTTTTTACCTTCTTTTCAGTAGGTGAGGCTTTATCTTCTGTGAAGTTACCCATTTGCTAGTGTTCTAACCATCAAACTGAATCTATTTTGTGGCCTTCATTTTTAAGCAATTTGTTAGAGAGTCAAGGAATTCTCAGAGTCTGGTAATTTAAAGACAGAATTTTAAAAATATCTTTTTCCCCTCTGCTTTGCTTTGCTTTGTGTTTTTTTTTTCCATCTTTTTTAAGAAGCTGTTGGAAGATTTGTATCCCCACTGAGGACTGAGATGTCATAGGGATAGAGAAAATGCCGCTCACTTTATGGATTACTGTTAGGTCAACAAAACTTTGGCAGCATTGATTAACTTGACAGTGAGTACAGCAGTACATTTATCACTTATGGCTGTGCTGTAGAAAATCTAATAAGAGGCAAACAATTCCCTTTAGAGCAGTAACAGGCTCACTGTGGCTAACGGTGCATGCACTGGAAATTTCTGACTTTAAATTATACCCTTGCTGCTAGTTGGGTCATTGACTCAAAGCTACTGTGCTTTTACTACTATGTTCTGTATTATTAATTTGATCAGAATTGTTTTGGCTTCTGTAAATGTGATCAAACTGTATATTGGAGTTCATGTAAACTCATAAGCATTTTTGAAGAATCCATGCAGAAGGAGCTTGATCCAAGCTTTGTTATGCAGAAGGGACAGCTGCCTGTTATAACTACAGATGTTTTGGGTCCTACAGGGTCTTTTCTTTCAGAAGAAAAATTTTGAACTGTTGCTTACAAATCAGCCTCTAATTCACACATTAAATAAACCTAACACCCAAACCTGTCTTACATTTAGTAAGTTTCACTGATTGGTCAGAAGGACCTTTTTCTATGTGCGAACATGTGCTTTGTTAATTACCAGTAATTATCTTAAAAATTCTGTACAGGTTGATTTATAAATATGTTCTTCCAGTTGTCTTGTTTTTGTGAGAATTATGAGAACCAAAAAACGAAGAGATTTTCTGTATCTCCTGTGTATAGTGTGGCTGCTTGACTGTAAGTTAGTGTTTGGTTCTAATCTGATCATGAAATGATTTTTTATTCAGCATTGCTTGGCTTCACCTTAATAAATCTTTTCTGGAAGTCCATGACCAGTACATTGGGAAGCATCTTTGCATTGCAAATCTAGAGAACAGGGTTTTGGTTTTGTTTCTTTAAGTCCTTCACTTGGTAGTTCTCTTAAATGGAAGCCCTGCATAAGGCACTCTTCTACAGAAGTGTACTAAGGTTTTTTTCAGTTCAAATAACCAAAAGTCAGTAAGGGCCACATATCTGAATAATTGTGTTTTCTAGGTACAAGCAGGAAGGAACAATGAAGAAAATGCAGTATTAAATGCAGATCAGAACATACAGTGTGGAACTACATTTGTAGCTTTATATTTGTGATATAATCTGCAAAAATTGCTGTTCAAATAAAAGAGTAGTTATTTGTTTTTATTAGCATATATGGCTCTCTACAGTAGACAGCCTTTGTGAGTAGCAATTCTTATTTCAAGTATTTTATGTTATTTTAGGAAGTTGTTTGAATTGAAGGTTTTGTTCTGCAATATCTGTAAAAATGATGTCGTTTTCTTTGTTGGGAGAGAAGTATTCTACTTGAATCAATTGTCAGGAGGCTTAATGTAATAAGGCAGTTTGTGGTCTGACTAAAAGAAACACTGTGCAAAAGAAATTCCCATAGCAGTTTGTTTTTAACAGAAAAACTGAATTCACATGAAACATAAATACATCGAAAGGCAAGACTTAATAAGGTACAGCAGCTTTAGAGGGAAACAGAGTGGGTTGCTGTCCAAAGTATGTCTTGTAATGGCTACAATTTAACCAGGTATCTGTGTTAATGATGGTAGACCTCCGTCAACAGCATAACAGCAGATTCTTTGCAACAAATTATCAGGCAAGCTGACATAAGGGCCCTCTGTACAGTGACGAGGCAAAATACAATTGAAATAGTGCTTCCTGTTTCAATATATTTTTTTCTTTTTTTGAATTTGCAGCATGAAGTTTTGTTTCTCTTACTGTATTTTTAGAGCAAGAAGATACATTTCCACACTTTTTCCTGGGTTCATACAATAAAGGAGTTACCCTACTGCCTGCCTTACTGAACAGAGACCTGATATTGATTAACTATCACACTGGCATCAGAACTACTCTTAGGATTCAATTTTTTTGTTGTTTTGCATATTTTATTGATCAAAAGTGGTAAATGAGCATCAAGCGTGCAAGAAGACGACGAATTGTTTACTTGCATAAAATAACCTTTCAATAAGGGAAGATGCATTGCTCACACTTTTGGTGCTGTTCTGCTGCCCGAAGCAGATGGCATTCAGCTGCTATTGATTTGCTCCTATAGTTACAGAGAAGCATGTAACAAGAGATGCTCATTTCTCTGAAAGAGGTAAGGTTTTTTGCCAGGGTGTCGGGATTGAAAAGGAAGGACAAGGCATTTTGAGGATTGTTTGGGGTTGGGTTTTTTGGCAAGAAATAAAAAGGAAAACTTGCAACTTCTGTTAGCAGTTCTGTGCAAACAAAAAGTGGGGTTTGTGTGCTTGCAGAGAAAGGGAGTTACTTTGTCTGGTTCTAGCACTTCTGGTAACATTAATTCTCACTGCAGATTGAATCCATGAGCAAACAAGTACTTAAGGTTGTCAAGAGCATCCAGAATTTAGGATCAGAGGCTCTACACCACACTTCTTAGCCGCTATATCTTTTGTTTATACTTTTTTTTCCCCCTGCTTGTTTAGACACTGTCAACTCCTTAGTGATACAAAGTCATGCTGCAGTATGCTGGGCTTGATTCTGCAAACAGTTCATTTCACTGATTAGTAAAGAATTTAAGAATTTGCTGTTGGATCTCTCCTGTAATGGGTGTGAGTAGGAAGAGGGACAAAGAGCTTTTTCTGCAAATTTGCAATGGTATTTATTGCAGAATTTTGGCATGAACCAGATCTTTATTTGACAGATTTTAACGAAAATTACATGTATGATAAAGGAAGGTTTCAGTAAATACAGCATAGGAATTACTGTTTTAAGACAAAATATTTTAGATAATTGAAAGTCTCATTTCTGGAGGAGTAGTATGGTGGGTGGTACAAAGAAGCAGGGTGCAGTCCCCAGTCAATCTGGTTTAACACAGAAGTAACCCATCTGTCAAGGTCTGCATGTGGGTTAGTATGAGAATTAACAAACTCAGCCTACTGATGACAAAACTGGACCAGTTAAATATTCTGACAACACATACTGAAGTCTTCCTTGCCCACATGACTGTTCTGCAGTGACAGTTACCACTGGAAGTGCTTACTGTTAGTTTTTGAACAGGCTTGAGCATCTTCCTGCTCTGATGTTGTTCGGCAAAATAATTTACTCTGTTATGACTGCCCAGTTATCCTCCAAGTCATTTATATTGTCTTCCTTCTTAATGAAAATAATCCATGAATTATAACCCCTGACAAAGCATTCTCACAGCATAGTAGCTAGTTATTAATAAAGAATTTAATTTAAACGTACATATTAGTGTCTGTTAAAAAGTGTCCTACTTCATCTGTTCAAGCTTCTGTTCTCTGACATTGATTCCAATTTACCTGTGTAATTTATGAAATGCTCTCTAAGCTTTTTTGATATCCATATGATTAAACTTCACTACATCTTGACCATTTCTTATGCTGCTTCTGTAGCATAAGCAGGCAAGAAGAGATTGTCTGAACCTGTGACTTTAACCTGTTGATTTCAGTGCAGAGTAGAAATTTCTTACAAATATTTTCCAAAGAGAGCAAATCTTGTTGAATTTCTCAGAAAACTGATGCTTTTTAGTCAATGGCTAATGTTGTCAACACAGCATCTACTGCATTGTTCTAAGTTGATTGTGTCTTGGTCTCCTGTGGGGCTAGGGAAATGTTTAAAATGTAAGAATTATTACAAACAGAAGGTAATTTAATATGATCTGGAAAAGTGCGTGTTTTAAAACAGATTTTTCTTTGCTACAGTGGTTCTACAAGCAAGCCAGTTGTTTTCACAAATTAGAACGAAGACATTTATACTATTGTTCTATTCCTGTGGTATCTATTTATACTGTTAAGACTGACTTGTTTTCCTCAGCCTCCCAGTCTCTCTCATTTCTGTGCCTGCTAGTGATCAAAACTTACTTCGTGCTTCTCTGCCTTTGTGTGAACAACAACCTCATTAGCTACAGAATTAGGATATCAGAGTAAGTTGTTAGTGTGTTAATAATTTGGGGGAACAAAACAAAAGGAAAAAACCTACAGACTTTTACCTCATTTTTGCTGCTAAAAGTAAGTAAATGTCTTGCAACTGCAGAGTATATTTTCTTATTAAGCTGATTGAAATGTAATGGAAGCTTCAGAGTCTTTAAAATTAAGCTTACCAGTTTCCTTGCAGTGACTCTTCCAGTACTGTAAAATAGCCTAGAGTGCTTATTCAACACCACATTTTGTGCTGAAAGTGCTACCAACATACAAAACTAAAAAAGAAGAAATCCCAAAAAAACCTCACCATATAAATCTAAACATATTTGGTCAGCTACGTTACCCCTTGTTACCTCTGTAAAAATGGCACTGTGAGTTTACTAACCCCTGGTGCAGCGAATTCCCTGTGCTTTCTACATTCTCTTGTTTGGACTTTGGAGTGGGTACCTGCTGCTTAGTCTAATTAGTTTCCAAGGGAATGTCGAATCATTTCTCAAGAGTTTACTGTGACTCAAAACCTCTGACAAGAAAATATCAGGGAGACAAAATAAGAAGTTATTGTAGACTTGAATAGCATTTTTGTTACAGTATCTTGTGGAAACAACACAGATGAAGAAGTCATCCCTCAGTGATTTCTAGAATTTTGATACAACTTTTGCATGAAATTAATCTTCTTGTGGGAGAGCAAGACTTAGAAACTTGTTTTTTGTAGGTAATTTCCTCAGTCCTCATCACATACATCACTCTTTCCTTGTTCCCAGCAAAACCAGAAAAATTAGAGCTGTGGAATGCTTTTTTTCTGAAGCAAAAAAAGTGAAAGTGCTATTTCAAGGCTATTCTTAAATGTTTCAGTATTGTTCTGGGTTTTTTCAGTTCTCTCAAGCTGCTTTATTTGGCCAAAACCACATTATCCAACCAAAAAATCCAAGATCCAATTCAATGTAAGTGTTTTAACTGAATAGTCTGTGACATTATCCAGAAACTGGAGTCTTGGGGAGATTAAGAGAAAGTTGGTCATGCTGCAGAGCTATGCCTCTGTTTCTCTGACTGTTGAGGCAATATTGTCACACTTAGCTCTGAAGAATGGAGTACAGCTTAATTCTTTAATTGCTCATAGTTTTTTTTCTTATAAGGGACTTTTTACAAGCATAGTAAATACAGTAGTTAGAAAATATGGCAGTGCAGGCAAAATAGTAAACACTGTGTAGAGATAAATGACAATTTTCTTCAAGCTCCTCTTTGAAATAACAGAATAAAAGGAGAAAAAAATATTTTTATATATGTTAGTATGTCTAGAAAGTAAACATGCAAATACAAACCTGCAGCCATTCTGCAGCCAAAACTGTATTCTGTGTCAAGCAGCATTTTTCATGAAATATAAATATCTCACAGTGTGACTACATAAAACATCTAGGGAATTGAAATAACAGTCATTTCACTTCCATTTTACATTCAGAAATGTATTTTCTGTCAGATAATTTGTATTCAGTACAGGTAAACCAAGACAAACAGTACCTGGTTCCAGGTAACATCTTAAGTTTTCTTAAAATATTTGTTGTGTTCCTTTAACTCTTTCCTGTTTTATCTTTGTTTTGTCCTAAAAGTATTTTGCTTTGCAAATCTTTAAAGAATGCACATATTTCTAAAATAAAACTCCTCAGAGTTGACAGCAGGGAACAGATGTTGGATTATCATCCCTGCATCACCCCTTTGTCTTCACTGCTTCACTGCTTGCAAGTGGGGATGCTTGCCACCACCACCGGGTCAGCCACCAGCCCTATCCTCTGCCCTTGGAAGTCCTTCAGATAGGATCCACTGAGCAGAACAGAGCTTCCATGTCTCTTCAGCAAATATCCGCTCTCTCTACTGCTGGGAGAGGAAGGAGGTAGAGGGGCTGTGGGTGCATGGAAGCCAACAGGTTAGCTTTCATCATGGAGTTTTGCTGATGAGAACTGGCAGGTGGGAGCAGCCTCTCCCGACCACCTAAATGGCACAGAGAATGAGGGAAATGAAGAGAGAGTGAGTTGGCCATCTTCCTTCTCTGGGAGAGCCATCTGCTACTGTGGACTAGTACAATTAACCCTGTAACTCACCTGGCATACTGTAAAATAATATTTGTAGCAGATTAGACCAAAGGTTTCTCTGGGAGAATAGCCTGCATCTGGTGGTGCTCAAAAGCAGGTACATGAGGGAGAACAGAGAGAACATGCCTTGATAATTCTTTCTGAATACACACTGCATTTCCACGCATTTTCAGTTCAATGAATTCCTCTTCCATCATTCTGTGCAGTCTCTCCTTTAAACAAACACATTTTTTAGCATCAGCAATGTCCTGTGCCCCGTGATTCAACTACCTGTTCCATGCAGAAGTGTCTCATTATCTCTAAATTCTTTCCTTTTTCGTAATGTTAACAACATATAATAATTATTTCTAATGAGTCCTTGATTCCTGTTCTGATAATTTCTAATAAGTTTGTGATCTGTTTTTTTTTAAGTTGCTGCTGGCTAACAAACTTGTCCTTTGAGGGATACATTGTAGCCCTCAGCATCTCACTTCTCTGATCACTAATGGTCGGTCTAAAGCCAATCATTATGTTTTCCAGTATGCAGCACTGTGGGCTGTGTTCTCCTGTCCTTTCTTTCAGGACTTGTAACTGCTTATGTTTGCAAGGATCATGGCTGTTCAGTTTGCCTCCAATTCTTTGGTGGGGGTCTTTGTCAAAAGCCTTTTGGAAATGAAGGTATACTTAAACAACAGGGCCATATTATCTGTGCTTCTTGATCCTATCAGGGATTCCAGTAAGTTTTAAAACAGGGCCTCCCTTAACAGCAGCTCTGTGATCCTTTTCTGTCCAGATGTATTTATCCACACAGTAGTTACTGCAGTTATTGCTAACTTCCCTGCAACAGGTGTACCAGTTTATAAATCCTCAGTTCTCTTATGAGACTTTCTTTTTTTAAAACATTTTTGACATTGTTTTAGTCTTCCTTTTCCAAAGCAGCTGTAGATAATATGGTATAGACCAGTGGCAAATCAGAGAATTAATCAATGAGTTTCCTTAGGCAAGATAGTGTGTGATCCTGCTGATTTGTTACTGCAACTGTAAGCAAATATACTTCTCTGTGGTTTATGGCCTCAGTTAGAGACATCCTTTGATGAGAAGACCAAGGGGAAAAAAAAAAAGAAAAGGAAGGAAACATCTGCTCATAGCTTGGACAAGCATACTCTTTGCCAAGTAAAAAACTGGATGGCCAGGCTCAAAGAATGGTGGTGGATGGAGTTAAATCCAGTTGGTGACTGATCACAAGTGGTGTTCCACAGCGGACAGTTCTGGGGCCAGTTCTGTTTAATCTCTATCTGAGTGAGAGGATCCAGTGCACACTCAGTCAGTTTGCACATGACACTTTTTGGGCAGGAGTGTTGATCTGCTGGATAGGAAAGCTCTGCAGAGGGATCTGGACAGGCTGGATGATGAGCTGTGGCCAATGGTGCGAGGTTCAGCAACGCAAAGTGCCGGGTCCTGCACTTGAGCCACAACAACGTTATGGAAAAAAAGAGTAACCCCTTTCCAACCTCCCTTGTCTCCTAGGTCAGTTCCATCTGCCTGATGATGAGAAGGTCATGGTGAGGGCATCCTGAAAGTCTTTTGCTCTGGGTGGATAGCTTGCTTCTCAATGCTTCCCATTCAATGCTCCAGTCTTGGGGAAGGGTGACTGGAAAGCTGCTCAGTGGAAAAGGAGCTGGGGATGTTGATCTATGGAGCTGAACATAAGCCAACGTGTGCCCAGGCAGCCAAGAAGGCCAACAGCGTCCTGTACCAGCAATAGTGTGGCAGTGATCTGTACTGCAGTGATGAAGCTGCATCTCAAATTCTGTGTTCAGTTCTGGGCCTCTCTCTACAAGAGAGACATTGAGGTGCTGGAGTGGGTCCAGAGAAGGGCAACAAAGCTGATGAAGGGCCTGGAACACAAATCTAACTAGGAATGGCTGAGGGAACCGGGGTGTTTAGTCTGGAGAAGAGGAGGCTCAGGGGGACCTTATCACTCTGTACAACTGAAAGGAGGTTGTAGTGAGGTGGGTGTTGGTGTCTTCTCCCAGGTACCAAGTGATAGGATGAGAAGTGGCCTCAAGTTGTACTGGGGGAGGTTTAGATTGACATGAGGAGAATTTTGTCACAGAATGTGTTCTTCAGCATTGGAACAAGCTGCCCAGGGAACTGGTGGAGTCACTGTCCCTGAACGTGTTTGAAGAATGTGTAGACATGTGCTTAGGGACATGGTTTAGTGGTGGACTTGGCAGTGCTAGGTTAATTGTCATACTTGATGGTCTTAAAGGTCTTTTCCAACCTAAATGATCCTGTAATTCTAAGAAGGAGTTATACTAAGAAGACAAGAACATGCACTAAATCCCAGTATTTAGAGAAGCATTCTTAGGACTGAAGAAACACTTGCAAATTTGGAAAATCTGAAACTCACATTTCAGTACTGGCTTTATTTGTCTTAATGTATGTATTTGTGGTAGTCTTTAATTACTTGATCTGATACCATTGTGGGGTTTTGCTGCTTTATTCCATCTGACCTCTTCCTCAGTGTGCAAGAGTGTATAAGGAGGGCAGCATCTGACTGTGAGAAGCCAAAAAGACTTCTGATTTCCAGACTTCCCAGGTGTTTTAGCTTGAAACCTGAATGTTGGAGGGGATGTGGTCATTTACAGTGTATTTGTATTTAGTTCCTTCAAGCTTTCAGAAAACAGTACCTCAAGTGTTAACCTATTCTGCTTTGTCTATTGTGTACTGTGTATTGTAAATGTGTTTGCTTTTTTCAAATCTTCTTCCCCTGTACTTTGAGAAGACTTTTCCAAGCATAACTACAGAATTTTTTTACCAACTTGGAATGTGTATTTTCTAGATCTGCTGATTGATATATATGTATATTATTGTCTAAGGTATTCCTGCACCTGTTTGTTACCAGTAGGATTATTGACAGGGTCTTAATTACTTGTTCATTGTCCATTGTCTTAGGGGTCCATTGACTTTTAAAAAACATTTCAATTAAGCCATTTTAAAATCAACATTTATTTTGATGTCTTTTTTGTCATTAGGGATCTGTTTACTCTTTGCAATACTTCTTCCCAGTACTTATTTTTAAAAGCCTTTCTTGTTCCTACTAACTTTTTTTTTTTTTTTAATATCATTAGCTCATCCTGCCCTTCTGCTGCTTTTTCTTTTGCTCTGTTGATTTCTTCATTTCTCAGTGAGCTTTGTCCTAACCTCCAGTCCTTTGAGCAGTGTCTCAGGAAATTATATTGACTGCTTGCTTTCCTTTTTATTTTTCAAAGGAGCTGTAGTCTGTTGCACTTTGTTTCTAATCTTTCAAGGGTTAGTCTCCTATTTTGCTGCAGAGGTATCCACTGTTTGCTCCCACTACGTTCCCAGTTTTCAAAAAAAAATTCAGTGTTGTATTTTCCACATCAGATGGCTTATGTTTGTACACATAGCCTCAAGTCAATTTGTTCTGCACTTAGTAGTTAAATATTAGTTGGAACTGCAAATGCATAATTAACTACCTTGCTAACTAAAGTACTGATTACCTTAAAACTTAGTGGGTAGTAATTTTAATGAAAATTATGAAAGTGCTTGAAAGTTAGGTTAAGTAAGACTTAAATAAAAGCGTTAATAGCTTAGAGACACTGTCATAAATGTCTGCATACATATTTTCAGTGATGATCCAGGAGTCATATAACTTATGTGGCTTCCTTTCCATCTGGTTCGCTTATCTTCCATGTACTTTGAAAATGCTGTGATAGATGGATTTGTCATTCAGGAGGTACCTTGCAAGTTTTAAGCTCAATGGAAGTATAACAAATGAATCTGAAAGTTGGTACAGGAATTTTTATTCTCCAGTCTTGAGGTTCACAGGTGCAATTCCGCTCTGCACCTTTTTTTACTGTTGACTTCCCTTCGATATGCAGCCTAGGAGTGTTAGCTAGCTGGTACTTTGCATGGAGCATCACTTCTGTATTGTTATGTGTGTGTTTGCATGCTTCTTGTATCTTTATACAGGATTTTAAGCATGTTTGACAGATAACCTCCTGTCTTGAAAAACATGTTTCTAGTAATAATGAAAACTGGAAATTCCTTAGTACAACTTAAGTGACAACTTATTTAGAAATAATTCTATAACAACATCCTTACTGAAGAAGTGGTTTCTTCATAGTTCTTCACAATGGGTAATATAAAACGTTACTGTATGACTTTAAAAAAAGAAAAGCTGGCTTTTAGAAGTCTGGTTCCTTTGTCTAGTTGGTTTTTAGTTAATGTGTTCTTTTGGTAACTTTTTTATCATTTCATGGGACTGTATAAAGCACTTCACGAAAAGCAGGTTAGTGGAAGAATATAGACTGTAAAGTGTTCTACAAGATGTGGGTTTTGGTCCCAGTGGAAACTGACACTCCAGCCTACTTACTGTAGCTGGAATGTATTGATTTTCTTCTCCCCCATTTTAGCTGCACCACTGAATTAGGTATTGTGAAACATCTCTCCCTGTGAAGAGAGGAAAAACTGTCATGAACTTTTTCATCCTAACAGTACAACATTTCAGACTAAACCTGATTGAATGGAGAAGTCTGTAAGGACTTGTAAAAACCCTGTAACTCAGCTCCCCTCTCAGATTTTTTGCTCTCTAGCAACTGTTCCAGTAACCTTGAGAAAGTATGATAGGTGATGGTAAGAAATTGATTTTTAAATCTTTTTCAATTAAAACCACCACCATCACTAATTAATAAAATAATAATAATAATAATAAAACCTGAAAACTATGCATTCCTATGGCATGATCTCCTAAGGTTAGCAAAGTGGTCTTGTTCAGGTTTTCAGAAGGATGTTCAGTTACTCTTATAATTGGCTGATGAGTAGGTTTGGACCTAACTAAAATGCCAGTGTTCGATTTTGCAGTGTCCTCTGTAAAGATCTGTCACCATTTACCCTGTCTTTAGAGACAATTTTCTAAAAAGGAAACTCGTGGGAAATCATTATGCTGTTTGTATGTCTCCCTTGTTGGAGAGCATTATCCTGTGATATTTTAGCACTGTTTTCCACTGCATGATGGCATCTAGGTAAGGTTAAGGCAGAACAAGTCCCTTTGCAATTTTGTGACTATATTTTACTTGCTGAAGGAGAAAAGATAACCAACAATTAAGTATTTCAGATGTCACTGTAAGAACATGTGCAACCAATCAATTAAATCCTTAAGGAACATGATTTTATAAAACTGATAAGGTAGAAAAATTGGGATTTTTGTTATTTGTGTTACGTAATAATTGCACCTTTTTGATGAAAAAGACATTTCTGCTGATGTAAATACCAGGCTTTCCCTTGTGTGTGTTGTTTTGTTTTTCTTCCTGAAACACAGAGTAGTTCATTAAAGTGTGACAGTAACAGATAAATACCCTTTGCAATTTTCTAAGAATATGGCATCTATACTCTTACTTTAGCTGAAATCAGTGAGTTTGAAAAATGTATTTTTGGAGTCACTTTCCAATCACTTGCCAGAGGTTGTGTTAGGTGTTTTAGTTTTGGAGTTTTTTATTTATTTTAGGAAGGAAATACACATGCTGGTTTTGGGTTTTTTTCTTAAATTAGTCTACTTAGCACTCTGGGGCCCATAATTGAAACTCATTGCTATAGTCTTGATACAGTTCAGATTAATTGGAAATTCACATTACAAACAAACTAATTTTGAGACTTTATTTCTTTGAAAAGATCTATCTTCTAAGTTTCGGATTGCAGAGCAAACAGGTAATAGTCATATTTACAAGCCAATGACATGTATTCACTTGAACAAAGGCTACAGTTGAGCATATCACATCATAAATTATTGACAGTAGTGCAGAGACTTTACCTTCTGGTACCTTTTCTAATCAGCTGTTATTTAAAGATCATCAAGTTTGCAAAATACGTATGTCACAAGTTTTCAGTTAGACGTTAAAAATCAGTTTTGTTATGGGTTGCCCCACTTAAATTAAGATGATTATGTTGACATTTATTTCTGATTTAAGAGTATTTTTTTGAACAATTTAATAGGAAGCTGAGCATGCTTATGTTTTTCTCTGGACTTCCACTTTGGGCCACCAGCAGATGCAGGAAATACATCTACTACAGCTACACAGACACACCTGTAGGTGGTGGGGGGGGGGTTGTTGTTGTTGTTCTCAAGGTTTTTTTCTCTTTTCCTTTGGTTTCTACCATGTATATTAAGTGGATGGATTATACACTGGTGCTTTTTCATACCAAAGCAAATGAAATTAAGCTGGAAGATAATTTCCTCCTTACCAGCATAATTAACTTGTACGTCCATTTATTTTTTAATTGCTTAAAATGCATGTCACATTACATCCGTTGAAAAATCCTCATTTGTTCAGTGCCATCATGCCTGCCTTCATAAAGTTCTGGAAATGACAGAATTCCCAGTCAACAGAGGCAACATCCAAGACAGAGCACATTGCAAATTGCCTTTGCTTCTCTGCAAATTCTACGTTTTCAAGTTTAGTGATCACCAAAGCAGAGTTATTGAAAGTTAACAAACTACATGGATTAGCACACTAAACCAAATGCTATTTCCTTACATATTTTTCTGAAATACATTTGGTCGGGGCAGGGTTAGCAGCGCTTGGGTTGACTTGATGCATGTCATAGAAAAAAAAAAGAAAGAGAAATAGAATAAGATATTAATCTGGAGTGAGTGGAAGTAGAAACAAATAATTGCTGTTGGGAGTTTTACTTTTATACAGTCATGTATCCTTTTCTTCCCTGACAATCACTGTTCTGTTGAGCAGCCTCAGCGGGCAGCTCAACTTTTAGAAGAAGCTGCCAGTAGGTGTAAGTATGAGGTTGCATGTAAGCACTGTATGCCCTTAAACATCTTTATATAACTTTTTGCAGTTCTTCATGCATATAATTATTAAGATTATTTATTTGAGCAAACAACATGCATTGTTATGCAATTCACACACCTTCTGAGTATGCACCCACCTACACCCCTCCTTCTGTGCACAACTCGAATGCAGAACAGGATAAATTCTGCAGCAGCAGAGTGCTGACTTTTTAGAATGCAAATGAGGTGGCATTTTTTAATGCAGCATCTTCATACAGAGGTGAACTGAAAGGCTTAACACTTGCCAACATTTCAGACCTCCTTGTTTGTTACATCCATTGAAATCCAGGAGAGTTCAAGAGCTGCCTTTTTCCTGTTTTTTGTTTTTCAGACTTGTTAGTGGTGGCCACAGCTGTTGAAGAACTGTAGATTCTGAATTCAGATTTGCAAATATAACATAAAAAAAGAAACAGTCCTCGAATATCTTTTTGTTTTCAAATATGTTTCTCTAAGTCTATGCATGTCTTACGTAATTTTAACACTAACTGGGTTTTCATTACACAAATAACCAAACCATTTCCTATAAAACCTGCTATAAAATCTAGAGGAACTTCTAAATGTCTCTTCCAACCTAATTTTTTTTTTGTAATCTTGTTATTCTCTACATCCTGTTATGTCTCCCTAGTGATAATTATAATGTAGAAGAATTTACACACAGTAATAAGTTACCTGCTGAATGTAAGCAGTGTAATGTTTCTTCCCATTGCCAGTCTTGTTTCTTCTCTAGGTTTGTTTCTTCTAACATAGGGTGTGAAGATGATCAGGATGGATGTGGATAGCTTTTCTTGTACAAGTTGTTTCATTTATAAATCTAGTGAAGTTTCCTCCATGCATACATTCTCTCCGGATCAGGACTTCATGAAGGAAGGAGGGCTTTTTACGAAAGAGCTTGTGGCTTTCATTTGCATGTGAAGTGTGTGTTATCAGAATATATGGCAGTTTGAACAGTAAGTAAATAGGGGCTTAATCTTTCAGGTGAAACATTGGTTGAATTTATGAACTATTCTGTTTGCCCTGTGAAAATTAAAAGATCAATGATTATTTTTGGTCTGCTTCTTTGAAACTGTCAGAGATCTACTTTTTTCTTTAAGTCACTGTTTTCTTGATGAACATGCACTTAAGAATCTCATTTATTTGCTAAATATTTTTAAGTGTGCTTGTAATTAATTTACTGAAAATTGTAAATCATCTCATCAATGGAAGACAAAGCAGGATGGAGTCCAGTCTTCATGTCACTGCTCTGGAAGAATGTGGCACGTCTAGCCAGCAGCATTTGATCAGAGCTCTGTCACTAGCAGTCACAGTGCAGATAGGAGTATGTTGTAAGCTCATCTGTCAAGCTAAGCAAAGAGTTTCTTTCCCTTGTTAGCGTTTTTCCAAGGCACATATTAATAAAATTGCACCAAGTGGAGACTTCAGTTTTCCCCTGGTGTAGCAGACAGGAGTCTCCTGTGAGGTGAACATAAAACCACTGTGTTGTAGCTGATTTATGCTTTAAATAAACAGGATTTTATTCACAAATGAGTGTGCCAGTAACTTAGTTCCAGAATCAGACTTCTCTGCTTGAGAGGCATCTAGCTTGGCACCAGTGATGGCAGGTGAAAAACAATGTAGTAGCATGAGCTGAGTGTATTTATATGTGATTCATTAAGAACTGTGGTTTTCCTACTGAAATGAAGTACTCCAAAATAGGTGTAAGAATTGAAAAGTGTTGCAAATGGGAAATGTTTTGGTGGCTTGAATAAAAGTGTGCGATAATTAAGATACTAAAAAATCTTGGGTTTCTATTGTGCCTTTTTTCTTTATTTTTTTACAGACAGTCATTTTAGAAAATGAAGAGCTCCCTAAAATATTTCTTGATTTCCTGAATGTTCGCCATGTACCTAGCTTGCCAAAAGCAGAAAGCTGTGGGTAAGCTCTCATTTACTGAAAATACATGGAGGCCAAAAGGCCCATATTCACTCAGTGCTGATGCAATTCCATTGACTTAAAATGGTCTTGCTGCCAACTCTAACACTGTAAAATAAATGGACATAATGTTCATGTTGAGAATGTTTATATATCCCCAAAAGTGGTAAAATAAATCCAGACTGTTCAAAGACACAAGTAAGGTTTCATGTAATATTCTTGGAAAGGAAAAGAGAGTTTAGATGAGGAAAAACATGATTTTCTCATAGATTTTGAAGTATCTGCTGAAATGTACAATACTCATAAACACTCACTAAAGTTGCATAGAAAGCCTTTGCATGTGTCCAGTGGTCATAGTTACTGCACAAAATAGAAGTTCATTCTATGATCCTTCTATGATCTCCCTCTGTGTGTTTGAAAATGAGGTCTTTCACCTTTCTGATGACATCAACCCAAATGGCCCCATTGCCTTTCCGTTGGGAAGGGTTCTTGATCAGGGTGGGAGAAGGGAATCTTTGTATGGTCAATGTAATAATTACAGAAATACCCCAAACAGTGTAACTGGAAGCTCTGTTACTCTCTGCAGCTGTAAGCTTTGTAGGGAAAATAATTCCTTTTGCTATGCAAGCTGACATAGTTGATAGTCCAGCAGCATCACCAGAACTTGCTCTGCAGAAAGCTACGTGGCTCTTTCCCACTTCAGGGGAAGCTCTGTGGATCTGCAGAGGACAGGAGGCAAGGTGAAAAAAACTGAGGTAATTGTGAGGCCCTCTGTACACTGGAAAGCGTCTGGCCCAGGGCAGTCTCCAGAGGAACTCAGAAGCTTACAGACTTGTAGTTTTCACTTGCAGTGAATAACCTCAGGCAATACCTTCAGTGGGACTGTACCCCAGTACTTCATACACAAAGAGATGTGCTTCTGAATCTATTTCAGTAAAATGGATGCTGTCATTTCCAAGTAGTGGTTATTGTAAAAAGATACGATCTCCCACATTTATTCCACCGCATGACATTATGCAATTACTGACTATTAAAAGATTCCTCCCTTTGATGGTTCTGAAAGGATTTGTTTGGGGTTTTTTTTTAGTGTAGAGTTAATTTTGTTTAACCAAAGTTTCCTCTCACTTTACTTGCAGCTCTTTTGATGAAACAGAATCTGAAGAATCAAGGTAAGCTTATGCCTACTTTTTCTAGGACACCAGATTAATAAACTACTTGAAATTATTGGTGTTTACTGTATTCATTTAGTGCAGTTGACTAAATGGCAGTAGTTTAGTATTAAAATTAGATGTGTTTATAATCGTGGCTAGTTTCATCAGCTGTGGTAGAGCCATCCGTTTGGAGTGTGCATAGAGCATCCTTATATGGAGAAATTCCTTGTAAAACCCTAGTAGAGTACTGCTAGTTCTGAAATAATTTCTGGAATGTTTTTACCCATTAAAGTGTATTTTAGATAGCAAGAAGATTTGCCAGAAGGAAATAGAGGTTTGGGATCTCCACTATGTGTTTGACAGGTCTTTGTATGTACCTGGTTGAACTACTTGGCACATGTATGTACAGAGCAGAGGGAAGAGGGCTGGTGGGGGATGTCTGTACTGTGGCCTGGATGGGAAACAGCCCTGCGAAGGGCTATTAGGGGTTGTGGTTGTAGGTGATCTTGCAGCCTGCATTACATCAGGTACCAGGGAGGTCTCAAGGCCAGCTGCCCTGCCCCTCCTGGACACAGCCCCTTCACCTCAGCTTCGCATTAGCAATTTTGCTGTGCAGCTGAGGAGCGGTGAGCTTTGCTCCCAGGCGATAAAGGCCTGCTTGTTCTGGGCAGCACTGATGTGCAGAAGCACATTGGCCACAGCTACTGCATGGCTCAGCCACCTCACTTTATCAAAGCTAGTTTGTACAATATTCTGTTTGCTGTCCCTTGATACTGACATCTCTGTTCTTGACCTTTCCAGCAAACTGTCCCACCAGCCTGTGCTGCTGTTCCTAAGGGATCCATATGTCTTGCCTAAAGCCGACGGTAATCAAACCTGTCATCTGTTAACAGTGCCTTACTGCTCTGACCCTGCACTGCATAAACCACATTATTATTAATACCAGCCTAGTCAGATGACACTGGTCCAGAATCTAATAACCTGCCAATAAAACGATAGTTACTGTGTAAGGAACCATTAAAATGCTAAGTGGGGCGGGCGATTTATAAAAGGGTGGAATTTTCTCCCCCAGTTCTTCTCTCAGACAAATCTACTGAGAATTCAAGTCAAAAGACAAAGAACATTGCCTTTCTTTTCTTGTTGTTGACCCTTTGGGCTGTTTTGCCTGAAGGATTTGAACTTAGAGGCACAGTCCTTTGTAAGAGCTTTTTCCCTAAACACCAGTCTATCTCCTGTGAGCATGTTTGTATTTCCATTTGGATTATTACTATTTCTTATCATTTATAACCTCTAGTGCTCTTTTGGGGGAGTGGGGAGGGAGAAGAATGTACAGTTTAATTGATGTATTTCACAGGACATTTGTGTCAACCTTCATCTCTTACTATGTGGTTCAAAAAAGTGTTTGAAAGAGCTTTTAATAAATCCTTTTTTCTTTTTGCCTTTTTTTAAAATAACAAGGTCTTTGCATTATTAATTCAGAGAACTTACCCTCTGTCTTAAATTAGATATGCACAGGTAAAACAAAAAAATGGTTTTTAGTAGTGTGTTCCTCCTGGTTTTATCATTTTACTTGTTTGAACTGATACTGCTATCTTATATTAAAAGTGTAATTACACGTTCAAGGGAGAATTTTCTCCCTGAGCTGCAAATTAAGATTATTTGTTCCATATAGCATTTTGTTTGATTTTAGAAAATACTGTATTGAAATGAAGAGGGAGGTTCTTTAGCTACCTTGAACATCATAAAATTTTTAAGAGTAAACTTAGGAAAGAACACTTGTTTGCTTGAAGTTTCTTAGCCAGCAAAGTATACTTCCTTCACATTTTCTCAAGATGTATATAAATACCTGAAGGGAGGATGTAAAAAGACAAAGCCAAGCTCTTTTCAGTGGTGCCCAGTGGCAAACACTCTCACTGTGAGGGTGACTGAGCCCTGGCACAGGTCACCAGAAAGGAAGTGGAGTTTCCATCCTTAGAGATCCTGAAGAGCTCTCCAGACGTGGTCCTGGGCAACTGGCTCTGGGTGTGCTTACTTGAGCAGGAGGCTGGAGCAGATCACCTGCAGAGATCTCTTCCAGTTGCAGTTATTCTGTGATTCTGTTGTGTTTTTCAGGCTATTTTTCAAAACCATAGGGAGCAGGGTCACATATTTTGTGGGGTTTAAATAGTCTGACTGGCAATGTCCACTCTAGCTAGTGGTGTAGCCCAATGGTATTGACCCTATAGAGTCTTACTGAACTTGAACTGAAGTTGTAGTTTTAGAATGAAACGGTGCAGAGATCTTGTGTGACCAAGGTCCACATCAGAAGACACATTAAAAGGTCATTTAGTTTTTAGTCATTTAGACTTGACTTAGCCATGATCTGGTCACCTGGACTGCATGCGCATCTGAGGCTGGAGCACACATCAGAAAATCAATACACCAAAGCACAGGTTAGTCATGGAGAGATTGTCATTTTACAAGATCATTCCTGACCCAAGTGACAACATAGTGCAGAAGCACTTGCAGAAATACCTCTGTCTAAAAGTTGGTCTAGATGCTACCTATACTGGTATTTAGAATGGATCACAATTGCATGTTTTAATCTTACTGTTTAATGCTCCTCTTAATTGCAAACTTTGATTCCTTGAGAGCAATGTGTAAATTATGAACATAATTTAATTCCATAGCATTCATGAGAGAGAAAATGAATTTCATAGTCAGTTACTCTGAAAATGAAGACAGCACTTAATGATTTCAGCCAACATGTAAGGTGTTGCTGTAAGACTTCTATTCAGGATTTTGCAGTTCTGTGATGGTCTTCCTTCCCTAATGTATGACTAAGGCTGAGCTTCCTTTTCTTGAAATCATTAAGAACTTCATAATGAATTTTGTAACTACTCCTTTAAGTAGTGTGTTATTTGGATTAAGATAAAAGCCTCTTCTAATGCATGCCATGTTTAAATATTAAGTAGGCCTCATTAATGACATCGGAAACAAAAGACTTCTATGGCTTTTGCCAAGTCATTTTCTGGTCTTGACACACATTATTTAGAATTTCATGTGGCACATGAATATTCTTTGTATTTGAAGACCCTAAAACATCAAATTCATTTGCAAGTTACTCTTTAACTTGAATTAAAACACAAATTAGAATGTGAGTTGTAGTTTAAAAAGGGAAGAAAACCAAGTCTTAAGTCTAGAGGCCCTACTAGTTAAGTCTAGTTGGAAAGAAACAAAGTTTTTACAGCTTTTACACACTGCTTTTAATTCTTCCTTCATTTTCAGTTTGCAGCACAGAGAAAATATAGATGAGCTTTCTAAAATACTCTCTCTCAGATCAGTTCTTACTTTGATAGACTTTGATTCATTTGTGAAAAAACAGCCAAGGTTGTTCAGATTGTGACCAAAACTGTCCAAATGAATAACTATTCATTTTATGTACTCTTTGAGGGTGATCTGTGAGAATTGTTTGGCTTAGAAGTGGAGTTATTCCCCCCTGGATACAGGAGGGCCTGTGTTAACATCTTCCCATAAAACAGGAGATTGTGTATTGGGGGGGGGGGGGGGGGGGAGGATAAAAATATAACTCCATTCGTGACGGAGGAAAGAGAGG
>WYDI02041013.1:130296-214801 GCA_009867235.2 Psittacus erithacus
CCAGAGTTGCCCTTCTCACCCTTCCCTGCAAGTAAGCGCCCCGGCAGCCCCTGCTCACGCGTTTATCAGGGGGGGGGCAGGGGGGGGCGGCACAATCGGAGTTAATAAAATAAACAGCTCTTTCTGCAAGAGAATACGTGGAGAATACTTTTCCCCCCTTCATTGCACTGTTACTTGTCTTCATAAACTATCATTTTCCTATTATTCTAGTGACTGGACTTCAGCATTTTTGAGTTGCAAGACAACTTTACAAAAATAAGACTTACAGTTACAACCCCCATTGATTTTTCACAGTCACTTTTTCATGATGTTTCTGAGTGCATGAGCACATCATCTTTTGTGTAAGGTGGCCACTCCACTTTTAGGGGTGGGGAAAAAAACCCAACATGTACTATTTCAAAGAAAAATTAATTAAAAATCTAAAATTCTGTGAATTGAAAATGATGCCTCAGAAGCTAAAAAATGGAATCTCAGATTTGTTGTCACTTGTTCAAAAACTGTTCTGATGATTCTTTAAGCTGCATATCACAGATGTGCAGGACTGTGCTTCAGTGTGTTTATACAATCAACTGAAATTAATATACTTGATTTTTTTTTTTAGCAGCAAAGCCTCACAGTACATCTGGTACTGTAAAGCTGTATAATTTTTTAAATCAATACTCATTTTTCTATATATTCTGTATGTTACAGAAGAACCAGTAAAAACTGGTTTCTGGAACTGCAGCATTTAATTTAGAAGGAAAGCATCAGATTGCCCTTACAAGTGTATTTTTAATAACATTAATGACAACAGCATTGTGTTGTTCTGCCAGGGTGACTGGGGATAGCTGAGCTTGCAGGACTTGAGGACTCATTATTGGATTCAAAGTATTAACAAGTAATTTATAATTATGACTTACTATGAGAAGCTGGGAGAATTATTCATGTATTGTTCACAGTGGATATTGCAGTTTGTTAAAACTTCCTAAAATATCTGTTTGTAACATCTTTAATACACTGGAATCACCTTATTAATGCCAATGACACTTAGCTAGTCAGGACTTTTTTTTTCCTCAAGTCCAAATCTAGTTTTTGCTCAGTATTTTTACCTCCAGAAATATTTTAATGAAAGAATAAGGGGCAACATCCCACCCACATTCAGTGACCTAATTTACCAAGTATCTAATGATTTTTATAAAAGTTACATGTCCCCATTTTGAATAGCCTGTAGGCTGATAAGTGAAGGAAAGATCTGTATCAGAACAGGTTGCCCAAAGAACTGATAATGCTCCATCCCTGGCATTGTTCAAGGCCAAGCTGGACAGAGCCTTGGGTGACATGGTCTAGTGTGAGGCGTCCTGGCCCATGGCAGGAGCGTTGGAACTAGATGATTTTAAGGTCCTTTCAAACTGTACCCAGTCTGTGATTCTATGGTTCTATAAACAGGCTGTTCTTCTAGGCCAGTCCATTTCCTAGTGTAGCAGCAATTTTAAGATCATGAGAGGTGATCAGAAAACCTTACTTTTAATGGCTAGATTTAAGTGAACTCTCCATTAAAAACGCAGGAGTTGGTGAGTTTGAAAAAGTTTCACTTCAGTAATGTACATTCTTACATTCCCCTGCGTGGATCTATTACTGTGTTGTATCAGGTAATTTTTTAATGCTAAATTTAACATGAAAATTCAGTGCCAGTTGCCTCTACATTTGTGGTAAGAACATAGTGGGGGTTTTTTAACTTCAGATATTAATAGGATGACTTTTTGTAACACATGATGTTCTATGTTGATTAGAAAAGCTGAAATTTTCCTACCTCATATAATCATCTTTGACTGTACAGGCATCCTCAAGTCTTTCCAGTGTAAACATTGCTGTAAACCACAATGGAAAAACAGCTCTGAAGTATTCCCAGTAGCGATCTTGGAATTTCTTCAAGTATATTGAGATTTTGTTAGAAATTGAATTGCCAGTGTAATCCATCTTCCTTGTGAGAAAAGATTCAGATAAAGAGCTGGAGCCTAGCAGCATTAGGTACTAGAAGATCCCTTTAAATCAATAAGCTACAAATCTGACAGCGCATTCATTCAGTGCCCAGTGCTACACTAAAGTGGCTTTAATGCTGAAACAGCATTACTAATGGCACATCCCCAGCACGGATAACAGTGGAGTGATGCAATAACCCACATTGTATGAGGCCTTACCTAGTTAAGTCTCACAAAAACATTTATATTGTGCTGGCATAGGTAAGAAAGCAAGGTTCTTTCTTTTTTCTTTTCAGATGACTTTCCAAATGTAGTTATAGAAGGCATTCTACATGGAATATTTTATCCTCATTTACTGCCCAGGTAGAAGTAATGTGTGGCTAGAAGAAGCTCAAGCAAGTCTCCGAGTCATGTGTAATGGAATTAACAGGAATAAGTATGAGAGACGTGAAAATTATGCTCAGAAGGAAAAGGCACAACCTCAGTTTAGGTTCAAGCGTTCGCTCTTTTTAAATAAAATCAGTGTCACTACAATTGCTGCTTTAAAAAAGAAAAAAAAAAGATATGGAAGCAACAGTATTGAAATTATTTATACCTTTATATATTGACATGCTCTAACTATTTAACACTAAAACCTGAAAGTCATACACTGAATTACACTAACCTTTGAAAAGAATTGAAAGCTTTACTAATTATTTCTGTAATTTTTATCATAAATTACACTAAGCGTTTTTACAACAGGATTTTTTCCCAGCATATTACCCATTGCTGGTACTGGGTAGATTAAAAGTGCCGGCACTTCAGAGACTCTGTGAGAAATTGCACCAAAAAGAAAAAAAATTAAGAAGAGACTGAAAGCAACTTTCAGTATTTAGTTAATTTCTCTCAAATTACTTTGAATCTGCTTCTTAGCATCAGGTTGGAAAAGAGCCAGTGCAGCTGTATGGAGAATTCCTATTGGAAAAAACATTGCTTCCATGTGTTGAAATACATAGCTCGCTCTCAGGAAATTTTGTAGATTTCAGCTGAAATGACTTTATGTACCAGGGGATTTTCCATGGCATTTATGCATCTCCATTCAGTTATGACATCTAATCTGTGTGTGTTTACTCTTCACATCAACTTGCAGGCTGCAATCCATATCTTAACATTTTGTGAGTCACAGAGCACACAGCTCTGTGGTAAGCTAAAGCAAGAATATGATTAAGTAGTAAATTAATAAAACTAAAAATGATAGATGTATAATTATATATATATATTTGTTCAGATTTAACTGGAAATTTGTATGTGTGCTACTGGACTTTACAAAATAAAGTACTAGAACATGAATGTACTGCTTCAGTGTGTTTTCTTTGCATTTCTATTCAGACATTTCTCTGAGCTTGTGTCTCAGAGATGGTCTCACCGATACCTCCACATGAAGCACAAGAAAATGCCTAGTTGTCTTCTCATTTAAGACTCTCAGCAGCATGCTATGTGAGCCTAATAGGCTTATAAAAGTGCATGTTTTGGGGAAAAAAAATCAGCGTAATTTAAGAGCCGGTAAGTCACTGGGCTCAGAGAAAGGAAGCATTGCAGAAACGCCATACTGGCAGAGCTAGGCAGGAACAGCAGTCTGGTCCTGGCAGCGCATGAGTTTTGAAACTGGCTGGAGTGATGAAAAGGTGGGCCTGTGACCGCAGCACTTGTTCACTCAGCAGAGGCCTCTACATTGTCTGCACGATCAGCCACCAGAAAAGCTTTCAGCTACCTGCAGAAATTGAGCTATCTGAGGGAGTTTGAGGCTCTCTTACTGCCCAACACTGCTTCCCAGTGCTGCTTCCCAGAGAATTTTACTTGAAGCACTAGAAATAAAAATGAACAGTGGTTAAGATGGGAAGCCTGACTGCCTAGTACTAGGCACATTCAGAGACCCTCCTCTAGCTCTGTTTAAAGAGGACAGTAATCCTTTCTCATGTCTCTAAAAAAAGCGTCCGTATTTACCCTCAAGAGAGGCCCCAGGGCTGCAAATGGTGAACCAGCAGAAGCACCCCCTTGAACTGCAAGTGACCAGTCACGAGAAGCAGAGGTAAATCCTTGCCCACAGTGTTTTCCTGTTCCCTTACAATGGGGGTGCCAGTAGGTACCTACAAGCTTGTAGGTACAGCACAGAGCTTGTAGGTACCAATTCACGCTCTCCCCTGCACCACAGTCTGGATACCTCACCTGGGCATCAGGACACCCTTCAGGAAACCCACCACCACAAAGGTAAGTGGTGTGCTGTAAACTGTGCAGGTGGGTGCATCTTTCTTTAGATCTTGGCATCGGTTCTTCTGAGTTTTGAAACACTGGAAACTCAAGGAAGAAATCCACATCTCTGTCATTAAAGAACCTGACAAACCCAGGTGTCTCTAAGTGGTTACCTTATGCTGACCTTGTTTCAAAGCTACCAGTTAAGCTGTCAACTTGAGTTACTCAGAAGCATTATAAAAACAGTGAACCTGAAGTTGCATCTCTGACATAGCGCAAAACTGCAAAAAAGAAGCATTTATCATAACTAACTTTAGCCAGGAGTTACAAAATTCACTGTGCTGTAAAGTAAGGACTCTTCAGTTTTAATCAGTTTCTAACTGATTATCCTACTTAACAGTAAACAAAGCTGCTCTTTCTTGATTGCAGGACTGCGCATGAATACTGTTGCTTTTTAGGAAGACAGCAGGGATTTTGACATACTACCAGCGGAGAAATTTACCATCCCTGCTCTAATCTTACCACCTCATTTCCTGAGAAGCAGCACCTCCGACACACTTTGCAGAACCAAATAAGGTGATAAAGAGGCTGGAAGCACAGAGGAAAAGGGCATAGAAAAAGCTCTTCATTAAGTATTTATTTGAAATCAAAGTTTATTTATTCAAACAATGTATTTCGGGTTTTTTTTTTGATTTTAAAAATGCTGATAGTGTTACAGAAAATAATATATTCAGTTGAAAAGGTGGAAACACTGCAAAAATTTCCAAAAATGACTGTATTTCAGACCTTGAAAAAATAAAAATACATCTAAAATTTTTCATTAAAGACTTTTTCTGCAATTTAGTGAGATAAGTCATGAACTTCAAGGAATGACAGCTCCATAAAATTGTTACAGAAATGCTCTTATCTTTTATGTATCTGGCAAATAATAAGTACTATCTAAATGCAGCCTGATGTATTTTGAGGAGAAAACTCAATAGATGGTTGAGATCAGTCAAAAACAAGCCTTAAAAAGCTTTACTTTCCATTCTGACCATTAGTCTCACCAGTCACCTATTTCAACTACAAATGGCTCTTTTACTGCTATTTTGCCACTGTTCACAATGACACAGTCTTGAAGGGGCCGGTCATGTTCATCTGTCTGCTGGAGTTCTATTGAATGTACCACAGACTGTTAACAAAAAAGAAGAGAGAGTTCAGTTTATCCAAGGAAACTCCAGTGGCTCAAGACTGGGACCGCATGAACAACTAAGTGCATTACTACATACGAAGTAGTATTATTGAGCATTAGTACATACTAAGCAACTTTAAAGACCTGTACCCTGCTGAGTTCTCACATGCCTTTTTTTCCCCATGTAAACAGTCATGCCACTCTACTACCCAAACACAGCTTTACAGAAGGAAGGTTGTTTGCCCTTCCATAAAAACCTTAACCCAATGAAAATAGTACGAAGGGGTGACTCAAAATATCCTTTCAGCTGGCCGACCCTATCACATCCAGGGTCTATCTGTAGCCTATGACCAAAAAGTGTAATCCAGAGATCATAAAGGAGAAGAAGTACTTGTTTTTCTAATTGTAACAGCATACCTGGACTTCAAGAAATCTGATGTATTAATCTAAACTAAAAATTAGTCTGAGTTGCTCCTCAAAAATTTTCAGCTACTACTGTAGCTCATGGGAGTCAAATTCAATATGAATGTGGGAGCGGGGAAAAGTGTTCTGATAAGGTTTTCAGACTCCTCGAATAACTGGTCAATGCAGCACTTCAGGTTTCCCCCATTCATTCCAAATCACAGATGAAACAGAATGACTTAAAAGGAAAACCAGACTACTATGAGTACGACCAGCTGGAAGTACCATTTTTCAATTTAAATTCTATTTGGCGTTTGATCAGTTTTGCAGCTGTGCAGAGCTGGAGAGAATGGGCTAGATTTTTTTTTCTTTTTTAAACAGATCTGAATATACCTATTTGTGTACTTTACATTCACATGATTCTAAAAACCCTAACAGTGAGTGTCATCCTTAACTAGTACATGCTATAGAAGTAGACTTTAGCTTGTAGAAATACAATTATTTCATGGCTAACAGCATTAGTGACAGGGGAACCTGAACCTGCTGCATTTGTAATCTGCAAGAGTGTCAGTGTTGATTTCAGTGGTTAGTGACCTAAACAAAAGCTGTGAAAGCCAGAGGCATAGTTTAAGTTTCCATTTCTGCAGTCACCATTTGCACTTCTAAATCATGCAGCTTCAGGCTCTTCACGATCATTTTCTACCATGTATACTAGGTAACATTCAACTGTTTTGAACCACAGTGGTGTAAATTACACTAAAGCAAATAAAAGGTGGCAGAACTTGCCCAGATTTTCTTGGATAAATCTTGCCACTACTTTCAGCTTACCATTCCATCAAGGACTTTGCCAAACACTACATGTTTTCCATCTAACCAGGAAGGCTTTGTCACACTGATGAAGAACTGGGATCCATTGGTGTCTGGACCAGAATTAGCCATGCTAACCCATCCAATTCCGTAGTGTTTAAGCTTGAAGTTCTCATCTGGAAACTTTTCCCCATAGATGCTTCTTCCTGTGACACAAAATCAGAAACAAACTTAAAAAAAAAAAAAAAAATCCAAACCAAAACCTTTTAGTTCAAAAATGGGAAAAACAAAGTATATATATTCAGGACTTGAAGATTCATTGTTTCAGTAAGCACAGCAACATCATTGTTCCATTGTCAGTGATTCTACAACTAAAAGCATTTTGGTGTAAAGAGAAAGATAAGCTAAAGCATCGCATGTAAGGAGAGAATATTTAAAGCTGATGATGTATTATCCTTTGAATTTAACAAGGAAGCCGAGTACCTTCAAAGGTCCTGCTTACATACACCACCAAACAAGTGTACTTCACCCTAATTCAGCAAATTTAAATTACGTATTTCAAATTAAATTAGGTTGCCATGTTTTGTGGCAATTTTAATCTTTTATTTTCCCGACCTTTCCTCCTAATAAGAAAACACTTTAAACATGTCTAGAAATATATGTAGACCAAATGGAGGTTAGCCTAAAAGGTTTGTTGTGAATTTGTACCATCCATATTACATATAGATTTTGATGTTTCTAAGATAGTTCAGAAGAGAAAACATTCAGGTCATGTTTAAACCACTATCACTTCGAAAAGAGCAGGCAGTCTGTCTCATTCTTTATTTGTACAGTGCCTAGCACAGTGATCACACTGCTCCCAACACCACCAGCTACTATCCCCATAAATGGTATTAGCAGGCAAAAAACACTGCCTACCTTTAATGCTAAAACTGTGTCTTTCATACTTTAGCTTTCCCCATTGTTCACTGCAAGGAAAAAGAATGTGTGTTTTCCATCCTGTCCTAGTGGAGAAATCGCTAGCACTGTATGCAGGCAGTTCAAATCCTAGCACATGAAGCGTATGTCTGTAAAGGAAGTAATCAGAAGCCACAGTGCAAAAGATGGGATTGCCCTCCTTAGTGGACTAAACTGCTCTTCTGGAGGCTCATGAGTAATGGACACAGCCAGAATTCACACCATCGGTAAGTTTATGGAGAGGGCATGACCCTCATTTTCTAATTTTGCTTCCCATTTTGAAATTCCCTCCCATAGCATGTTTCTGAAGTTTCCACAGAACTGGCTGAGCTCCTTCCCTACCTGCCTTCCTTCTCTCTACACGACTGCACTGTTTCATCACACATTAGTTTTCCACAGGATGACTTGAACTGGTTCACGTACACATGCAATCAGTGAGTGCCTCAGGGAAGGAGCACTGTCCCAAAGCCAGGGCAGGGCAAGGGTGGAGACATCCATCTTTTGGAGACAGTATGTTGGAGTAGCAGCTCAGTTAGTCACATGGCTCCAACCACCCACACAAAGCCATGATTCTTGAATGGGGAACAAGTCACAGACCGAAAAGAGCTATCTCCAAAAACTGAAGACAAAGGAAGCTCTACACATACTCAAGTAATCCAAATAATTGCAGCTCATGTTCCAAGGTGCCTGGAAAAGTACTAGATGGTCTAAAACTTTTTTCTTTCTTTTTTTTTTTTTTTTTTTTCCCACTTATTTCATTTAGGAGCTGAAAGACTGAGGGAATTACATGGTTTTGCCCATCACTTCAGCAGGGATTCAAAGAAAGGAAAGGGAACCTGGAAGACAGTAAACATGTTACCTCCTGATCCATCTCCAGCTGTAAAGTCTCCCCCTTGAATCATGAAGTCTTTGATGACACGATGAAATTTACTTCCTTTGTATCCATATCCTCTCTAAGAAAATGAAATCATTATTTAAATGAATGTAACATCCAGTTCTATACAGTCACACGGAAACACACATGGGTGAATGACCAGATTTCACAGATATACCGCCACCAGATACAAATACTGGCAAGAACATTAAACTGAGATGCAGGTGAATGGAGCTGACTGCTCTGCCACAAAGCAGGTTATCAAAGCCACCGTCTTTATTTGACTGGTAACTTACCACTACAGGCTAGATCTGCATAGCAAGTACAGTCTGAGGTAGCAATATCCAGCATCTCATAATTACATCTTGCGAACCAAGCCCCAAGGACCTGAGAAGTCACACACCAGTGCACAGCCTTGGGAATGGAACTCTTGCACAGGCTCCACTGAATTAAGGCTGGCAGTTCACAACTGAAACAGCATTAAACAAATATTTACTTCCCAAACCAAACTTAAGTACACTTAAGTGGAAGAAAACTACAAACATACTTCTCCAGTTGCCAACGTAATGAAGTTCTCCACGGTTTTTGGGACAACTTTTCCGAACAATCCAATTACAATTCTGCCAGTATCTTTGTCTCCAATCTTCACGTCAAAGAACACCTGAACATTTTTGTGAGTAGAACAAAAGTGATACAAACATGAGCGCAACAATAAGCCCAAGCTTTTGAAAGTACAAGATATTAAGAAACTGCTTCTGGCTGGTCTATATTAATAGTAACTCTCAGTTCCTTAGTGTGTGTTTGAGAAAAATACTTCCTGAGTTATCAAAATCAGATTATGCAGAAAAATGTTTGAGAACTGGTGAATTCACTTTTTGTTTCTTACTGCTTTTAATGGCTCAGTGAGACTGCTGTTATCACATGTCTGAAGGCAGTGTTCAAGAAGACTTTTCCCTGACATGCATGTCTTTAAAGCTGTACAGAAAAGACGAATCGTGAAAGTAGGAAAGAACTCCAGTGTGGTGAACAATAACAAGGAAGTATAGTACTGACGATCTCCACAAATGATAGTTTGCTATCCACTCATAACCACTGTTCTAAGCATTACTATGTATGTGACTAAGTACAGGCTAAAGACTAAATGCCATTAAATTAACAAACAGTAGGAAGAAAATCCTACAGCTCAAGCAAGGAGTCGCCTACCTAAATATGAATTCAAACCTGCTGGAGAAAGGACCAGACAACACTATTCAGCTAACTGCCTAGAAGCTTGAATGTAAATGTTGTTAAAAAGCAACTTCAAAAAGGAGAATGAGTTATAAAGCGTTTGAATATAGTTCAGAATACATGCATATGTACTTGAATGTGCAAAAATGTTCCAAAAATTACTGAAAATAGAAACAGCTGTCATGAGACATTTTGAGGTTCTGTAAAAGTTACATAAAGACTATTACAACTTCTAAGAAACAGCAGTGTGTACTCCTGTGATGTGGTATTTGCTGTTCCTTGTGGTGCTCAACCACATATTACTTGTCTGCAATGCTAAGAAATTAGTCCAGTAATGATAATAAATGACCACAGTCTCTTCAATGTGAATGCCTCTTTCACGCTCTCCTACTAAATATTTCTACCATTTCTTGATCTTCCATGTGGTTTTGACTGCTGAACTTTTTTGGCTAACACTATAAAAGCTCTATAAAGAAAATAAAATTCCTTTTGATACACCTCATACATTTCCTTGGCACTAAATAACATAAAATTCTTAGATGTGTGGCTCCCAAAGTATTAGCAGCACACTTTAACCAACTTTTTAATGTTTTTATAAACACACCTCTCCGAATTTTGCCACCAGGGTTATCTAGGTAAGGAGTATTGGCTGCCTATAAACACACCTTATTTTACCTGGAAATGCTGTCCTAGTAGAAGGACTGCCTGAAATATATAACCATATGTAAGTAACACAACTGAAGCTGCCAAACAGTGACCCCAGATAGCAGTAACATTAAACACTTTCACAGACCACATGGAGTCAAGTCCATCACACATTGTAAACCTAACTCAAACAGAAGGCTTCACCCATGGCAAAGCTAGTCACCTAAGCAACAAATCCAGTACTTCCAAAAGCATCAGCTAATTCTGTAAACAACAGTGAGTTCCTGGCTTCCTATTAGCACTCCACATACCTGTGCTACCTGCCCGGTGATTTTCAGAAAGCTCTGCGCTTCCAAAGAATGTACCACAGAACATGTCTGTTCATATTTCTGGCTAGGAAATCAAACACAGAAATATTTGGTAGCCATAGGTATTGTTTTTACACAGAGAAGCCATGTTCTCTTAAGCATATTTCCTCAAGCTCTCTGGAAAATCAATAAGCATACAGGCACTAGTGAGCTGGTCAACACAGCAGCCTCAAATCTCAGAAAACATCTGGTCAGATTCTTCACGGAAAAGTCTTAAAAGAAAATAAATAATATATATTTTCAGTCTTCCTAATATTTACATACAATCTTATTTAGAATTTATAGTATTTCAAGACTGAAATGAAAAAAAAGAGTGTACCAGTAAGACTGGCTGGTTCTCATCAATATATTCATGTATAATTTCCACAAGATGGTGTATATGAACTTAAAAAATGGCCAAGAGTACTCAATTGCTTGGGGTTGGGAAGAAGAAGTTGACTGTGAAATAGAGATTTCATGATTCCTACAGACCAGGTAATAAAATGACAAACTCTCAATAAATCCAAATACTGCTGATGGAAGAGGACTATGCAAGCCACACCAACGGGTCCTAAATCAGCTCCCACTCAGAAAAGACATCTGGAGTCACCATGAGCAGTTTGATGAAAAGTCTGGCTCTGTGCTTGTGAAGATCAGAGAATAAAACTGAATTTTAGTAATAATTAGACATGGATAAGGACAAGAGTTGAGCATAATTATGTATCGTATACATTTGCACTATCCGTTCACAGCCTAAGTGCTTTATGTAATTCTATCTTCTCTGCCACAGAATGATAAAACCAATCTAACGAAGATAAAGGGCAGCACAGATGCTCTAAGATTTGGAACACCTTTTATAAGGAAAGAGATTAAATAAAACTATGCAAGCTGGAACAGAGAACTGCACTGATTTGATGAGCTAAGTAAAGCTATGACTGGCCTGCACAAGGAAGATCAGCAGCTGCAATTATCTATGTCCCACAGCGGAAGGATCAGGAAAGGGCACAAAATGAAATCCCAGGCAGAAGGTCTGAAAAAGCTAAGTACTTTACGCACAATTAAACGGCACTATATTGACAGAAAATGATTCGGAAGCCACAGCTTAGGAGGTTTACCCTCAAAAAAAGAATAAAATCCACGGACTACAAGTCCGCAGCCAGCGGAGACGCCCCCAGTAGCGGGGTTTAACTTTTGAAGTTACTGTTTCTGTACGGCAGATGCAGGCTTCGCTAACCCAAAGTCTGAAGTGTGCCAGCGCCAACAGAAAGAGAGCAAGCGGTTAAGAAACCCCAAAATCAAAACACTTACAAAATGGGATAGCGAAGGCGTTCGTCCAAGCCCTGCCCGGACTCAACGAGCACGGGCCTCCGTCCCGCCCGGCATCCGGCCCGGGAAACAGCAGGCCGGCGAGGGACCGGCGTTACGCTTACAGGACCGGAGCGACAGGCGGCCCACACCCTCCCAGAACCCGCTGACAGCGTGCGCGGAGCTGGCAGGAAAACCACCCCCTGCGGGACCCGCTGAGGAGACGCCGCGGCCCCCTCTCGCGACCAGCCCACCCAACGCCGGCTCGCCCCAGGCTGGCGCCCGAGCCGGCTTTCCGCTCGGCAAAGCCGCCCCAGCCCCTGCCGAGAGTCACCTTGGCTGTCACGCTGGGTCCCCTCTTCTTGAAGCTCTCGGCCGCCGGAGCCAGGAAGCAAAGGCAAGCGACAGCACCAAGCACCGCCGTCGGCGCCCCGCAGGCCATGGCGCTGAAGCGAGCGCTGCGGCGCCTGCGCCCGCCGCCGGGCGGCTCCTCCAGCGCCATGTGGCGGGGGGGTCACCCACCCGTCACCCACCCGTCACCCACCCATCTGAGCTGCGGCTGGAGTGGGCGCTGTGGAGGGCGGGTGAAGGGGTGAGGGGCGGAGGGCGGCCGTCGGGACCGCTGTATGTGCTGAGGTGGGCTCTGGCGGGGCGCGGTGCAGCGGCCTGCCCTCAGGCCCTTCTGCTCTCCTCCGGGGCGGGCTCTACACTTGGTGGGTAGTGGGTTTGCCAGGGTGAGCTCCAGGTCCCGGGCTGCGTTTGCCCTGGTTATAAATGTCGCGGTGCCCGCTCCTTGCGGGGAATGGGAAGAAGGGTGGTCTCCTGGGGCACAGCCTCGCCGAGCAGGAGCGGGAGTTACCCGTGAGGGGCTAAGAAGCCGTGCTTTGGGCTTCAGCTGTCCGCCTTCGAGAGTTCCTCAAAGAGCCCGCTTTTGGGTGAGGTAGCCGAAACAGTAGATGTTCAGGGGATCTTGGAAGTGGATCATCTCTGAAGTACCTAAGGTGCTGAGTAGAAACGCGACCCTCTAAGGCATTTGTAATACTACTCGTTTCCTTACGTTAGCAGTAGAGGTGACTGGCGCCCATACCATCACCTCCTGCTGTGAGCAGTAACGACCTACTCCAAATTAATTCACCAAACGCAAATGTCTTTCCCAACCCTTTGCCTACGAAGTCAGAGAGAAGGGGTCCCTGTCTAAGAAATTACCTTTGACACTGACCTGCAGCCTGTACTCTTCTCTGAATGTGCATTCAGAACTAAATGGTGTTGGTGCTACAGTCCTTAGAAAATATACAGCTTGTGATACATACTGAAATTTGTGGCTTAAAAGTGCCAGCATATCAAAGAAAAATGTTTAGTAGATACTGTTACACTGAAGCAGGAAGCTGAGAATGGCTTATGCAAACACACTTAGGGTTAAACTCGGCAGTGCTGTGTTCATGGGTGTATGGCATAACACCTACGAAGAGAGTTTGGTGCTGGTTGCAAAGCCAGACCAGAGTTCATATGCCTGAGGAAGAATAAGCTCTGCACTGCCACACACACATTGTCATTGCTGCTGAGCCTCTCAGGTTGAGACTGTGCCTCCATTAGAAAGTAGTAGATATAAGTTATAAAATCATTGAATCATTTAGGTTGGAAAATCAAGTCCAGACATTAACCTAGCACTGCCAAATCTGCCAGTAAACTAGGTCACTAAGTGCTATGTCTACATGTCTTTTAAATACTTCTGGGGATGGTGACTGTACCACTTTCCTGGACAGCCTATTCCAAGGCTTGACAACCTGTTCCGTGAAGAAATTTTTTCTAATGTCCAATCTAAACCTTCCCTGGCACAACTTGAGGCCCTTTCCTCTTGTCCTATCACTTGGTACGTCTGAGAAGATGCTGACACTCACTTTTCTACATTCTCCTTTCAGGTAGTTGTAGACAGTGATGAGGTTCCCCCTGAGCCTTCTCTTCTCCAGACTAAACACCCCCAGTTCCCTCAGCCGTTCCTCATCAGATTTGTGCTCCAGACTCTTCACCAGTGCCATTGCCCTTCCCTTGACCCACTTCAGCATCTCAATGTCTCTCTTGTAGTGAGGGGCCCAGGATTCGAGGTGCAGCCTCACCAGTGCCCAGAACAGGGAGATGATCTGGCCTGGCCCTACTGGCCATGCTACTGCTGATACAAGTCAGGATGCTGCTGGCCTTCTTGACTGCCTGAGCACACGCTGGCTCACATTCAGCCAGCTGATTACCAACATTCCCAGGTCCTTTTCTGCCCATCAGCTTTCCAGCCACTCTTTACCCAGCCTGTAGTGTTGCATAGGGTTGTTGTGGTCTAAATTCTGGACCCGGCACTTTGCCTTGTTAAAGCTCATACCACTGGCCACAGCCCATTGACCCAGCCTGTAAAAATCCCTCTGCAGAGCCTTCCTATCCTTCAGCACTTCCAGCCAATGTGGTATCATCTGCAGATTTACTGAGGGTGCACTCAATCACCTCCTCTGGATCACTGATAAAGATATTAAACAGAACTGGCGCTACTGATCCCTGGGGAACAACACTTGTGACCAGCTGCCAACTGGATTTAACCACTCTTTGGGCCAGGCCATCCATCCAGTTCTTACCCAGCAAAGAGTATGCCTGTCCAAGCCACAGGCAGAATTTTTCTGTCTTGTGTGCCTTTCAGGTGGCCTGTCTGGCTGAACAGATACCACCTAGCAGTTTAGGGGTGCCAGGCATCCTTCTGGAGCACTTCTTCTCGTTTAGTTTCATCTGACAGGAATCTAGTTTGTGCGTAGCAAGACCTCTACAGTGAGGGCCCCACAGTAAGTGCGGGTGTTGGAAACACCTGCTTCAAAAATGCACTCCAGATCCAAACTAAAAAGAGCCACAGATTTGCCCTAATTCACACCTTTGCCTATAGGTTGATCATATACTGTTTTTTGTTGGGGATGTCACTTTTCTGCTGTTTTCCGTTCTGCCCCATGTGCTGCCTATACTAGTGCATCCAGGTGCAATGAGATTTCTCATCAGGACACTTTAGTAAAAACTCATTTCCCAGTCACAGCAGAGAGTGGTGTTTACTTGATTCCACTCTACATAGTGCATGAGCAGAAACACCGAATTATCATCTTGCTGAATTGGTGACTGACATGAATAGATCTCCTTTCCTTAAGAGGTGTAAAGCATCTGAAGTTGTGTCTCCTCAGTCAAAGAACCACCTGGACTAATGTAGGGCTTAACTTTGGCACCTGGCCCATGTGTTGGCATTCTGTAAAACTGAAGGCTTTACTACCAGTGTCAGCACTGGTGGCTGTGGGTCTTTAGGACATAGTTCAAGACATTTGCCTGGTTTCCCTGTAGCTAAGTAGATCCATTCATCTTAGTGCTGAAAAAAACCTAGTCCATGTGTGTATAGGTGGTTAAAGTACTTCTGTGATCCTGTGGTTGCTGTATTCAAACTCACGTTCTTATTTAAATAACAAAGCAGGCCCAAAACTTTACTATCTCTTTTGCTAGAGTCTTTGTTATGTCAGTGCACTTTCAATGAGTATGTGAGTAGGAGAGTTTGCTCAGAGTTATCTAAGTTTGTGTTTATTTTCTCTGCCTGTTTGATAAGGTACAGATAATTTAAAATTATGATTCAGCTGCCTTCGTTGCATTGCATCATGGCATAATAATGGTGGTGGACTAGCTCTGGAGTTAAGATTTACTGCAGAAATACAACAAAATCCAAAAATATATTGATTTGTTGCAGTAGTTGTGTATAAATTTTGAAGAGACTGTACTTTGGACAAATATGTAGAAAATAGGGATTTTAACTAAATACACACAGCAGCCCACGTATTTACTTCATCACATAAATTTCAATAGTTAAAAATCTAGAAGATGAGAACTGACCATTTCCACTCTCTTTATCACTATAATCTACCTTTGTTACAGCTACCTATTCAGTATTTGTCTGCTCAGGCATTATACTTGCACCAAACAAAAAATGGTACAGTCTGTGGGATGTGATGAAAATGGAAAAAAGTTTGTCTTGGAGCATGTAAGGGGACATGTTAAAATTCTTCAGCACTTTGAAAGTAATATTTTTAGGTTTGCAGTGAGTGGTACAGAGCATTTTCGACACTCCAGATGTATGCGAGTCACAAGGTGGATGTTGACAAATATATGGGAAAAGGTGGTATCCTGAGTTCCGCAGCAGCAGTCAGTTTTCTCCTTTCTAGTAGCTGGTGTAGTTCTGTGTTTTTGACTTTCAGCCTGGAAACAGCGCTGGTAACACCAATGTTTTTAGTTGCTGCTCAGTAATGTTTACTGTGACCAAGGACTTTCTGAGTCTCATGATCTGCCATGGAGGAGGGGAAGCCGGGAAGAAGCAGAGACAGGACATCTGACCCAAACTAGCCAAAGGGGTATTCCATACCATAGCATGTCATGCCCAGTGTATGAACTGAGGAGAGTTACCTGGAAGGGCTAGATCACTGCTTGGGTTGGGCTGGGTATCGGTCGGCGGGTGGTGAGCGATTGTATTCTCTTCCTTTGTTATTTCCCTTATCATTATTATTATTGGTAGTAGCAGCAGTGATTTGTGTTGTACCTTAGTTACTGGACTGTTCTTATCTCAACCCATGGGAGTTACATTCTTTCAGTTCTCCCTCCTATTCCTCCAGGTGCGGGGGGAAGGAGAAGGGGGTAGTGAGCAAGCAGCTGCATGGTTCTGAATTACTGGCTGGCTTAAACCACTACAAGAGGGCCCATAGCGAATTCTAAGCTTTAAATCTGAAAGAAGACAAATACTGGCTGATGAGACTATATTTTCTCAGAGCAATTCAGTCAAAGTACTACACTTGTTCAAATCATGAGCTGCAGAGGATCAAGCAGAGTTCTGGGAAAACAAGAAAAGATGGTCTGCCTGGGCAGCTCCTGAATTTAATGCTCCTTAACATTCAGTGTAGGTACACTACCTACTAGTATATGTATACCCACTAGTATATGCATACCTACTAGTATGCATACCTACCAGTATACTACCTCCTAGTGTGGGTAGGCTTATTCAGTGTAGGTATGCTGAACAATACTATCCCAGAGTTTCCTTTCACTATCAGTAAAAATGTTAGTGTTTGAAAGGATGACTTCCCTGTTTACTGAAGCGTAAATACGTTTCATCCATGTACAAGATGGCAGTATGAGGCAGGAAGAATGAAATGAGCACTGAAGAAGTTTAAAAACAGCAATATGAGACAAGATCTGGATTGCATTATGTTGGAAAGTTTATGCGCTTTGTTGATGCTGCTAAATAATTTCTGGAAGAAGATAAAACAATGTTTAAAGAGGAAATCTTGAAGAGGCAGAAACTTAATATATTCAATGAAAACTCAATTTTAAACAGAAAATCTCTTCCTGAAGCAGAAGTAAGTACATGTTCTTTTTGTAGGAATTTGATGTCATGACTATCAAACTGAAAATGCTCAAAAGCCAAACAGTGGGCTTTATACTAGCTGTGAAAAGACAGAAATCCTTACAATAAAACTAAGGAATAATATGTAAATATCTATTATGACTTTTTTTTTTTTTTTTGCTTTAATTACAAATATCTTGAAGATTTGGGAGCTCTCTGCAATCTCTTTATACAGACAAACTGATTCCAGTCTGCTCAGGACTACACTGAATTCACTGTGTCTTTGCACAGGGGCAGTTTCTCTATATTAAAATAAAAGTGCAAAATCAGGAGAGGGTCTACAGCAGAAGACCATTCACTCCTGTTCCATCTTCCCAAGCCATGAACAATTTGTTCACCTCTTCAGAACAGCTGATTTGAAGACTGTTATCATTTCTCCCCCCTAGTTTTCTTTCCTGTAGACTAAACAACCTCAATTCTTTCAGTCTTTCCACATGGGTCAAGTATTTGAGCAGGCGTCATCTGGCTGTGTAGTTTTTAGTTGAAATATTACTTTTATCCTTAAGTATGAGTAGAAGTCACAGGCAAGCACATTTTGTGATTCCTTGCCTTCTTTTTTTTCCTTATTTAAATTGATCAAGTGACATGAGGGTATTGTGACAAAAATTACGTAGCCCATTTGAAGAATATGTTCAAACTATCTTGTGTTTGTAATATGGTGCACAGGACATTTTGTGTTTTAGAGCTAGCACATGTGCGTCATTTTTGTGCTTTCTGTTTCTGAAGTAATTAAGCCTTTAAAAGAATAATTTGCTACTGTTTGACAGTCTTCAATTTAAGTAATAGTATCTGTAATGATGTATTTCATTGCTTCTGATGGGTTCTTTACAATTTAAAATGATGGGTACAGAAGAAAGATTTATTAAACGTATAGCATCTGACAAATTTTGATTTCTAGTAGTACCAGCATTGGCAGTAATTGTAGCACTTCCTTTCAGCACTGTGGTGTTTTAGTAAGCTATGATTTATCATAGTGATACAGAAGTATTTCATATCCAAATTGCTCTAGTGTATCATGTTATACAGGTAAAAAGAATTCTGGGCATAACATGCATAATAATAATGCTTTATGGTTCTGTGGGCACTTTCATCAATGTTAACTGCTTGACAGCTGCCAAGACAAAACTTTGAGTAAGTACTGTGTTCTGTAAGGCTGCTGTAACTGTGCCTTTATTTTTCTTTTGTCACTTTGAAATAGGTTTTTGATTCTCAAATGTGAATCACTGAAAGTGTGTCATATTTCCCAGGCCTGATGTTTCTCCGTATCGTTTCACAACGCCATCATCACATTACTTGTCTTGGGTTTTTAATGTATCACTAGCAGAATATCATCATATGTTAAAAGCAAAACTTTAATTCCATAAAGACTATGAAACTACACCACTTCATCTTGTACACTGTCTGAATTATAAGATTGTTAAAAGCTACAAAATACCAGGGGCATTGTAATTGCATATAGTTCTAAGAGACCATGGTTAAAATAACCAACTTAAGGTCAACAAATTATAAGTCACTATATGTGGCCTTCATGAATAATGAAGAAAGAGGTTTATGGGGAGTTTTGTTTGTGTTTTTTTGTCTTTTCCTTTATGTGACTTCAGAAAGATGGAGTATATCATATATGCTGTCACTTTTATTAAATCACTTGTAAAATGGCTTAGACTTCTCCTGTCATCTGGTGCACTTATGCAAAATAAATGTGTCCTATGCTCCAGATAAGTGTCTTCCTTTTGGTGAATAGTTTTTAAGCTTTTTAGGTTTTGTATCCAAACACAATTTGAAGTGTCACACTTTCCACTCTAATGGTCAAAGCATTTATTTAGATGATACAGTGACGTGTTTTCAGAATAGTGCAGCTGGAGCTAGAACCATTTTTGCTTTGAGCACATTTGTTTACAGGATATCAGAGCTATTTGTAATTGCACATCTTACTGCAGTGAGCATTTAGCACATAGTCATTCATTTGTATCCTGTTTTTCATAATGTCTGCAGTTGCGTAAGATTCCTTATGTGAAAAGAAAAGATCTAGCAGTAAAGCCTAGCTGTAAGGAAGCGTACAGTCAGATTTTTCTGTTTTCAAGGCAAAAAAGCTAAAGCTTAGCTAAAAAAGATAAAACTTCATAGCATCTTGAAATTGTGTTGAGGTTGGGTCTTGATTTTTTTTTTCTTTCTCTAATTATTACCTACAATAAAGATTCTAGTTCTCCAAACACTTTTGTGTTTCCCTTTACTATGGCTGTGGTCTCTTTTCCATGGAACTACTTACACCTAAAGGTAAGTACTTAAGTGTTTGATAAGCATGCCTTTGTCAATATCTTTAAGTTCCAGTAATTGATACTTCTAGCCTGATAATGTCCAGAAGTGCAGATCATGATATACAGCCTGCGGCTCTGGGTTATTAAGGGAAAAGAGGGGAAAATTCCTTCATTAAAAAGGCAAATGAGAAAATGAAAAAGTTGTGAAGCAGCATCCTGTCGTGTGTGTGGTGAAGAATTGACCCAGCTTTACTCTTTTCTTGTGAGGTTTTTCATTATTATTAATATAGTTGTTGGGGGGAGAGGTTTGACAAGGAGAAGGTGGGGGAAGAAGAAAATAGGGAAAGTGAAACAGAGAAAGTTTGCTAATAGTTTAGGAGGTAAATAGCAACTCAGTAAGTAACACTCGGAAAACAGCTAACGTACGCATCGTTGAGAATGTGCGTGCTTGGGATTGGTCCCCACCTTCAGAATACCAGAGAATATTGCTAACAGTCAAGAGAAAAAGTGGCGCTTGCAACCATTGAAGACAGTGGTAATGACAAGTACAAGAGTTTTTCCTTTACAAGTCATAATGAAAGCAGTCAGATGTTTAGAGAGCTTATGTATGAAAAGGGATAACTTTAGAAAAAAACTATCTTGAACCAGGAAGAAGGCTGCTTTGAGGGTGGTTTTAAGTGGACAAAAAAAAGTTGGTGGTTTGTTTTGAGGTGAATGAAAGGTGAGGATAAAAGATATTTCTCTCTTCACCTCACTCTGGAGCCTGCTGTGCTGACAGACATACAAAGTTAGCTTCATGGAAGTACGGCTTAAAAGATCCAGAGAAAACAGATATGTATAATTTCAGTGTTCCTGAAGTTCAGCATTTTTATTCCCATGCTAAACACTGTGTCTGATCAAGGATCTCATCTACCTAGTAGGTTTCTAATCAATAAGATGCAGTGTTATTGAAAAGATGAATTAATTTACAGAGCACAAGTTATCTTAAACTACCTACGAAGATCTGGGGCCAGTTCTTCATCTGCGTATTTCCTTTTAGCTTTGAAAGAGATTTCATGCTTATGCATTTGCACCTACAAACACGACTTAGATACCACCCTATTTGTTGCGTGTTTCAGGTTGTTATATGCTGAAATACATGAAAATATATACTGAAGTAAAGAAAATATTTTGTTAGAGTTGTAATATTCTTCCTGGAGATGTTGCAAATTTGGTATCAAATTTCTGAGAAATACATACCATGATCCTTTGTCTACATGAAATAATTTTGCCTGGATTTTCGTAAATGAAACCTGTGCAGTAGCTAAAGGAACTCTGCCAGTATTTTGTGAGAATCTAGAAAAGGCCACTTATAAGACAGTAAGTGCTCAGGCAAGTATATATAGTTGGTGCTTTTCCCTTTGTATCTTTTGTTTGAACAATGTTACAGTCAGTAATTTATAAACTTCTCTACAATGATCCTCATTAAGAATTTCTGTGTCACAGTATCTGGGAAAGTTAGATGGTTTCTCACACTTGAAAAAGAAAAGCAGAATCTTGACTAACATGGTACAATAATTCTGCATATATTGACATATTACTGGTGTTTGCATGGGTATTGTCAACATTCAGATGAATGCCATTGATGCTATCTTCTTTCCCTCTCTGTTGTCTTATTTGAAGTTGATTCTTCCTATTCCAAGCAATATGTTTTATAAAAATCCTACTCTGGAGTGCTTCATTCATTTTACATGTTGTGCCCAGCAACTTCTTACAGAAATCACCCTTATATTTTTTCACTGTTTTTTGTTTTTATTTTTGTTTTTTTAATGCTGGTAATGAATGGTAATATAAGTGTGTTATTTTTGATAGAGGAATTCTAGATAATTTGGAAATAATTCTGGTTCTCAGTTTTGGAGAGCTGCACTGATGGCAGTGGGACCCTTTTGTGCTGGGTTGGCCTTGGCTGTACACCTCACACCCACCACCCTGCTCTATCACTCACCTCCTCAGCAGGATGGGAGAAAATAAGATGAATTAAAAAATAGTGGGTCCAGATAAAGGCAGTTTGATAAATCAAAAACAGAAGTGAAGGAAAAAAAGATTTATACTCTGCTTCCCATGAGTAGGCAGTGTCCAGCGGCTTCCTGGGAAGTAGGGCTCCAGTATGCATGGCAGTTGCTCTGGAAGACAAATGTAATAACAAATGCCGCCCTTTCTTCCCCCTTTCTCTTAAGTTTATTGCTGAGCAGATGGTCTGGAATATCCCTTTGGCTAGTTTGGGTGAGCTATCCTGGCTGTGTCCCCTCTCAGTCTCTTGCCCACCCCCAGCCTACTGGGTGAGGATAAAGATGTTGGAGAGATAGCCCTTATACTGTGCAAGCACTGCTCAGCAGTAGCAAAAGCACTTGTGTGTTAATCAGCACTGCTCTAGCCGCAAATATAAAGTGTTGCACTTTGAGGGATGCTATGAGGAAAATTAGCTATCCCAGCCAGACCCAGTACACCTTACATTGCCAAGTCAGATGTTCAGAGTTGCCTGAATGATCTCAACACTGAATTGCCATTATTGAAAGAGGAACCAAGAGATCTGACACAAAAAGCTGGGGATTTTCAACCCTTTGTTGAAGACTTTTCAACTTTCTGTTGTTGGAAGGGAGCTTTTGGCTTTAGGGAACTTTTCAATATTGTTTTTAGACTTCACAGTGTTAAGCTAGTAGAAATGAGTAGTGTTTTAAGTGTCAGCAACCCCCCTAAGCCCTGAAGACTACACAAAGCATTTTAAAACAAGAACTTCTTACAAAACCATAGAATATGCATAATGCATGGAAATGCAAGTGTCTGGAATGACGATTTGCTCATACTGCTGTCAGTTCTCAATATTTAATTCATCAGAAACTGATGCTGATGACATGTCTTCCACTTGCCATTTGTGTTCTCTGTATTTCCTGTGAAGCAAGACCTGCTAAGTCTTAACTGTAAGTATTTGTTCTTAGTACAATGCCATTAAATGTTTTACTGGGTTTTGGTTTTATCACCCATTGATACTAAGCACTGTAACATGTCAAAAAAAGTAGAAACAGTCTGAGAGATTTAAATTGGTCTGAATGAACAGAGCAGGTCTCTGAGCAACACGATGTAGCTGAAGACGGCCCTGCTCATTGCAAGGGGGTTGGACTAGATGACCTCTAAAGTTCCCTTCCAAACCAAACCATTCTAGGATTCTATAAAAAGGAATCAAATTTGTGATTGTGAGCAAAGTGGTATAAATAGCTCAAGGATCAGATGTGTTAGTATCATTTTACTGGGAAATGCTTTCAGAAATATAACTTCACATTGTGTTTTAGATTTTGAAGTGTTTAGAGTAATTTTAACATACTGAAACTTTTGTTATTTCTTCAGTCTTTAGATTGCTTATACTTTGCTGGATGCCGTATTTTCTCTGTGTCTGGAAGCATACCTTAATTACATAATGTTTTGGATGGCACATCCCACTGTATTTTGGTTGACAAAGTAATGATTTGGAATGTGAAACAGATTACAGAATTCCATTTATATTATTTCACCCATTAAGTTATAGATAATTCTCATTAGAGGCCTAAAAACCTTACATTCGTTATTGTTTTTCAGTTCAAAATAGATTTTGGTGGATTTGGATCAAATCCCACAAGTTCTACTTGGAATCTGATTTATTTTTACATCAATTTTTACATATCTTAAAATGTAGCCCTGGTTTGTAGCAGAAGCAGCAGAGTAGAAACAGAGCAGATGTTTCTCTGATTGTATCTAGGGAAGTGTCGATGGTATTCTTAGATAGAAATTTTGGCTTGGCAAACTCTGGTGGCATTTTTCTGCTCATTAAAACATCAGAGTGATAAAGTCCATGTACTGCTCTGTTCCAAAATGTTCAGGCTTCTTTAAACATTAGCATTCTTATGATTTAATTGGTACTGCAGGCTTCTAGGGAATTCACTTTTTACAAATCTCTTCCTTCACATCTTTCCTTCCATCAACCTGACAAGTGAGAAAAAAATCACCTCGAAGACTTCCAGTTGTGGCTGCTGCTGAAGGCTAGGGATTACAGTGAATACTCAAAATTCAGTTCCAGGAAAGCTTTTTCCATTCTGGGGCTATGCCCTGTCTCTCTCCCAGTTGACAGAATAGCCAGCACTTTCTTAGATTTGGCAGTGTTTTGTGTCAAAATTTTCTAACTTCAGGCAGCGTAGCCAGGGAAGTGATAGCTTTATATGCATCCCTTTGTAGAAGACCTCAGTAGTGTTTAAATCTGGAGTTTATTCACAACTGTTGTGCTCATATATTGCTATAAGAGCAGACTGACATATCATGTGACATGCAAACTACTGTTTTCACACTTGGGACACCAGTCCGTGAATTTGAACTAGTAAATCTTCTTGAACGTGAAGACAAAATTGGTGCTAATTTCATAAACACATTGGCTATGTATATTATGTCTAATGCAGCAAATGTTCCCCTACAGGATAAACAATGTCATCCACAGCTAAAGTGTTGTCTTTTAATGACATGGTTCATTAATTATAATGTCATTAGGATATTAGATTCAAACGGTTTAGAAAAGCAGAATGAGTGTTTGAAATGTAAGTTAGAACTTGGATCTTTTTTTCTGCCTCTATAGTATCAGTGTAAACTCAGTCCTTACAAAGTGGAGTTTGCCTCTGTCAAAGCAGGATATAGAAGAGCACATGAATAGCACATGAACAGCGCGCTGGTGAAGCCTTCCAGCAGGGGTGCCCTTGTTGGCTGACCTTCTCTTCTCCCTGTCTTCTGTCTGTGATGCTTCCCCATTAATTGCTTTTTCTGTCTGAGTAGGATTTTTACATTTGGTAGTGCAGAATTTGTACATTTTGCAGCCTGTAAGGATCAACTTGGCTAAGTTTTGTAGTGAGACTGTGTCCACACATGGTCTTTTCTGCCTTTTCTGCCAGAAGGTATGAGTGATAGAAGAGATATTTACACTCATGATCTGCTTAAATGAGGCTTATCCATAGCTGTAGCTGTACCTCTTACAAATTCAAAGATAGAGGCGTGATTCATGCTGCTTCATTCAGATCTAATATAGGTCTACATGGCTACAGACATTATCACAAGTCGTATTTCAGCCATGACCTTGGATGACCAGAATTTTCAGTGGTCCCAGTCCTGATTTCTAGAGATAGATAAGATGACCATGGCTTTCAGACCAGTTTATTATAAAGAACTCCTGTCTGAAACCTGGACAGGAGCAGGTCGTCTGTAAGGGACAGCTAAGAAGACAGGCACAAGTTCATACTGTGGCAAGCTGGGATAAACCTGAAGTTAAGGTTTCAGCTTTCCTTTCCTTCCTTTCTGTTCCCTTCCCACTGACTCTTTCAAAGATTTACAAAAAGCTTTAGCTCATCAGTGACTTGTATTACTACCTCATTGCTACACAGAGATCAATGGCCCAGTTGTAGGCCCCATCTGTGTTTTTCACAGGTTACCATTGGGAAAGTGACAAGTCCTCACTGTAACAGCTTCAGCAGTATGATAACTGTGTATCTTCCAGTGGATGTTGTTGCCTCCACTATTAAAACATCAGTATGCTGACAAGAAATCAAGTGCAACTAGCTCATCCTGACTCACAGTAAGGTCAAAATCGTGCTGTGAGATGATGCTTTGATACCTATCTGAGATACAGTTTCCAGCAGTATACAGACCTCTGCCATCATGTAGGCTTGGCATCCTATCTGAAATTGGATAAATGGGTAGCACCAGTATCTACAATTGCCTTATTTAACATTTTATTTCCTGGAAACTTTGACTCTCCTTGCTGTGCAAGGACCGGGTTATCAGCAACAGTGGATTTTGTTGAGATCTTGAACAAATCTCAGGTGCTGAAGCTGGCCGGCTAACACTGTTAAAAGCCCTCCAGTCACTGAGCTCCTATCCAGCTTTGCATCTGCTTTTCCAGTAGAATCACCTTCAAAGTTATGAATTGCCTGAGTGAGTTGAATAAAAGCAATTGTCCTCTAAATCAGTGCTTTCGTCACCTACTGATAGTGCCTTTCTGTATCTACCTTGCAGTAATGTCAGCAAAACAAATTTAATAGAAAGTAGTAGGAAGTATATTTTCAAAGGGTCTTTCCCTGTATTCATATCTACAGAAGTTAAAATGATGCCTTGAGGATTAAAAAAAAGGCAAGTTCTGGCATGATTAATGCCAGCTGTTGTCAGTAATATCATATGCTGTTGGAAGTTTCAAGCAGGTAATGGCTGTAGGACTGAGTGCATGCCCATGATTCTGGGTAAAAAGTTGAAATTAGTTTAATTGCTTGATTCCAAAACTGTAGTCCACTAACCAGTTAAAGATTATCTGTATTTTGTTTTCTGAATACCAAATGTTTTTGGAAGGCGTCATATTTCAGAATAATAGAATTGTTTTCAACAGAACTCAGGGCTTTCCAAGGAAGTGTTTTCCAAAATTTTTTGGGGGAGGGAAGAAGAGGTCTTTTAGATATTATCTAAATCTTTTAGATACTACAGTGTCTTTCCAAAGAATGTGATTCAGGAAATGAGAAATAATCTTATCTGATTGCAGATAGCTATAGATCATGAGGTATTTGCTGTTTTCTTAAGAACATTTTCCCTAGAAACTTCTAAGGATAGCAGACCTTAGTTATTGGAAGCTGCCAGTCCTGCAGCAGAAGAAATTAGTATAATCTATGCAAGAGGACTCTGTGACTGAGGAGCAGGAAGAAGGCTTCGCATGCTGTTGTATCTATCTGTGACCCTGACCCAGCTACTTACAGAAGCTCAGAAGCTGCAGCAGCAGTTCCATTTCCCTCATAAAACCACTGGCACTTGAAAAAACAGGGGTTTGATATGTTGATATTTTGATAATTTGGTTTTCAAAACAGCCTCAGCCTGCGAAGTGCTGTAAGAAACTCCAAAAGAAATTGCCTGAAATAAGTAGCCAGAAAATGCACGTGGGAGTAGAGTGAGTGGGCTAACAGACATGGTGAATGCCTGGTATGATTTCAGGTGTCATCAAAGCTGCCATTGACTTCAAGAGGCCTTAAATCAGGGGTAAAAGTCTGATGTTAAGAGCTGCATGGCAGCCTAGTTCAGACTACCACCAGGAAAGACTATACTCAACTACGTCAAATCTTGTGTACTTAGAGAATACATATCAGTTTTAGCTCCATCTCATGATCAGTGTGGTAAATTCAATGTGACTTGAAGAACAGTCATACTCCAGCTTATCCTGGCAAGAAGTGTATAAAGAGAAGAATCAGTGAAAAGACAAGCAGCTCATACTTATTCTGGATGCTTTCTTTTCCCGCAGAACCGCAAAAAAGAAAAAGATAGACTGAAGAAAGTAGTAAGAACAAGACCAAATTATACTCAGAAGTACATACTTTTACTCCTGTCTTCTGTTTCTTTTTTCACTTGAAGGCAAAATAAAAGGGTTATTAAAGTTTGCCAGCAAGAACACATAGCCCTAGCGGCTAATACCATTGACTCTGAAAGGAGTAAGGATCAGAATGGATAACATCAAATGTAGTCTTTGCTCAAATTCTGGTTGATGGGATACAGCTGAGGTAGTTTGTTTTAGGAAGAAACGGTTTCAAAAATCCTCAATCTTGAATGATTTTTATTTTCAAGTATTATTGGTATGAATCATGTGTGCCTAACCTTTTTTGTGAGTGTAGTTATAGATTGTGTATTCTTATTATTTTAATTTTTATTTAATTCCATTTTCCTGCCTTGGTTCAACCACATAGGAAGTTGGAGTAGCAATATTGAGCCCTGAGAAAAATCAAGAGAAATGGGGAGAAAAAAATCCCTTTGCTTAGACTGGAACACTCTTTGGGGACCAAAGGATTTTTTTCTGCAGAAGGGCTGAAGTAGATGTTTCAGCATTTGCCAGTCAAGAGACACCTAAAACCTAAGAGCTATCTTGCTCTTCTCCCAGCAAGATAGCAGAGTAGCTTGAGAGTTGAGTACTGTAGGGAGCTGGTTTTGAAGTTCAGCTGCTTTTACTGATCCTTTTTTCCTTTTCTCAATGTAATGTCTAGAGGCCAAGAACCATGATCATTCTTCAAGGAGTTATGAAAAGTTTTCATTATTGATTTAATCAGCCCAACATGTAACTTTAACATATCTGCAGTTCTGAGGCTGTTATTATAGAAATATATCGAAAGGCCATCAAAGGAGCATTTCCTATTGAATTTCAGGGGAAGAAGCACTGGATCAAGACTGTTTGTGTTTACACAAAATTACTCAGAAAACTTTAGCAGAAGACCTCTGCAATAGGTAGAATTGGAGCTGAAAAGGTAACAAGTCTGATTAATTGCTCACAAATGATAATACCAGTCCCCCATTTTACATTAGGCCCTGCATGTTTCTGTATGTTATTGAGAATAATACTGATGAGAAGATTATCCTCTTTCTCTGTAAGTGTAGCTACACATTATTTTTCATTGTTTCAAGGCCTACACTTGCTAATCTTGTTTTTTTAACTCAGAACTGTTCCCTGTAGCATCGCTGAAAGTTACACTGTTAATTTCTATTATTAACAACCATACCAAATCAGGAAAATCAGCTACTCTTTGGTATCATTTTAATTTTAAAAGTTTTTATTTTATGCAGTTTTAATGCTGGAGTTGATGGTTGGACCCCAGTTCAGGAATTTCCAGTACAACAGACAGGGACATACTTCAGAGAGTCCAGTGAAGGGCCATGAAGATGATGAAGGGACTGGAGCATCTCTGCTACGAAGAAAGCTGAGACAGCTGGGACTGTTAAGGCCAGAGAAGAGAAGGCTCCAGGGGATCTCACCAACGCGTATAAATACCTGTAGGGAGGGTGCAAATAAAACTGAGCCAGTCTCTTTTCAGTGGTGCCCCATGACAGGACCAGAGGCAATGTGCACAAACTGGTTCCCTCTGAACATTGGAAAACACCTTTTCATTGTGAGGGTGTCTGAGCACTGGCACAGTTTGCCCAGAGAGGTGGTGGAGTCTCCATCCTGTGGGATACTCTAAAGCAGACTGGTCATGGTCTTTGGCAACTGGCTCTGGATGTCCCTGCTGGAGCAGGAGGTTGGAGCAGATCACCTCCAGCTGTCTTTCCAATCTCAAAAGTTCCGTGATTCTGTTAACCTCCTGTTTTCATTGAGATTTTGAACTTCCATTAATTATTGCTTACAACCCTTTCTCATGATAAAATACATAGTAATGTGATTTTCCGGTGTGTCCAACTCTTCTGTATGATTCATCCATAAGAAGAAATACCAGAATTACTGTCATATGCCCTCCATCTTTAAACTTACAAAAACAAACACTGAAGCCATCATGGATGTAGCAAATAGCTCATTTACCTAAAATACAGCAAACAGCAACATTTTATCCTCTTCATCATGCAGAGTATGCAAAGAATTATCTGCTAGTAATTAATATGGAAAAAGTGTAAGAAAAACAAGGCAAAACCTATATGAATGTGGAGGCTATTCAGGAGAGATTAGTTAAACCCCCAAATCTTAAATGTCCCCTTCTCAGAGTTAGCTCCAAGAGCAACATTGTACTCCATGATTTAGCTGTCAACGAACAAGACTTCAGGAACAGCAGCTTTACCAAAGGCTCGATTCGTCACATTTAAGGTTATAGGCAAAGGAAATCAATTCACTTCTGGACCACTTTCCACTGAATGACTTTCCAGAGTGAAAATCATAAAATAAACAGTCTGAATGCTGCAGTGCTGTGCCCACTAGCAGTTGCAATTGCATAAGACCACTGCACAGTTTTTCCTGGGCTTTTAGATGAAGCTGTGGCCTTTGGGCTCCATCCCTTCTAGATGAATGTCGTTAGTTCATGATGAATTATAATTGTGTGTGCATACCACATACCTCATACAACAAGCAGGAAGAGCTGAAGAATACCTAGGGCTTTAAAATCTTGCCTCCAAGGCTTATGCCCCCAGTGATAGAGAGGCACTGTTACTGTGTTGAAACAACTTCTGATATGTGTTATAATGGTGTATGGATTGCTGTTTGTATTTGTTTTCCAGGTTTAAGCTTTCAGGTTACTTCAGTACCATGATAGAAATAGAGCTGTAGCTGAAGCACAGAATCATAATCACTGTGAATGTTAAAGCTACAGGTTGTACAGTATCCTGACAGCGCATAATTCTTCTACAGAACATGTCTCCGTGGCTTTCTGTAGTCTAAATCAAATTATCTGTCTTTGTGGAACTTCCTGAAAGATCAGTGGAGAACACAGCTGTTTGGGACTGACATGTTGTAGAAAGAGCAGCCATGGAATAAAGTAAATCCATTTTCCTATGCTGTCAGTCTGCCTCAGTCCTACACTGTCATCAATGATCTCATTTTAAAGCATTGCACTAACTTTTTTTTCTTCTTGTGTTTCTTGTCTGGGCACTACACTGCTTCCTATATGGTGCAGGAACCTTCTTTCCATGTCTTCTGTAGGGCAGGTTAACTTTTTTGTTATTCCACACGCACACCTCCCCCTTACTATTGAGATCATTTCAGATATTCTTACATCATGTCTGATTTTTCCCTTGTACTTCATAATCCTCATTCCTTTTATCTTTAAGGTTTAATACTCAGCATCAGTTGAACAACTTTTGAGGCAGCTCATGTGAAGGAAAACAATATAAATAAAGCTGTTCTGACATAGGTTGTCACCTTAGAAGTGCTGGAGGTGTGGACAGTGCTTTATAAAGTCATCTGTTCTTCAGCTGCTAGGAATGAAATGTGACAGTGCAATCTCTATTTGTGGCTAGCTATATAGGGCAGAAGCATGGGAGACTCCAGCGCCCTAATTCTGTTTCATAATGATTCTGTTTGTAACCTGTGACAAACAGCAAAAGCCCCCCCCCAGATGCTGCACATATGTTTAGTTGTTCACCTGACATTTGTTCCATTGACTTCAAAAAATATATTTTTGTGTATGAAGTCTAAATCCATACTTACTCCATGTAGCATCAAGACCTGTTTTTTTCACTGGCTTGGTTTCTTCATCTGGAGGATAGTAACCTGCTATATTAGTGATATTGATAAGAGGCTTTATAGATAAAAACTGTGAAGGAGGTGCTAATTGCCATTATTTGTTTTTACTTTTTCCTACCATTTATTCTTGGATGAACTTAAAAAAAAAAAAAATCTTAATTGAATAAAGTCTGAGTAAAACTTAAATAAGACATGTGATACCTTACCTTTCTATTCCTTTTTTACTGAACATAATTGTCTGCCAGACAAAAGCAGCTTCCTTTTATACTACTGATTACTTCAGGAAGTTCTAGATTTTCTCCTAAATATATAATAACCAAGCCACCCTCATAATGTCCTAAAAAGCTTACCACTTCTATGGACTTTTTTTGGCAGATGTAGTCAAAGTGAATGTTCTGGGCTGCAAGTTAAATGCTGTTTGAGTACTTCTTGACTGCATGTACAGTTACAAGTTTGGACTATATAAATATGTACAGAGATGTTTTGAAACAAGCCAGATTTGCTTATTATTCCAACCCAATTGATGGTTGGGCAGTCTGCCCTACTCTCTTGTAACTTTTTGTTGCAGGGAAACTGATTAATCTGGCTCTTCCTCCATCAACAGAACTTTGTGAACTGTTCACATCCCACTTTCAGAACAAAATTAAAATCATTGTGAGTCAGCTGACCTCTAACGAATCTGCCAACACTAACAATTCTGTAATTCCAAATCCTGAGCCTGTCACAATTCTCAAGCTACAAATGCTTTAGGCATTTTATGCTCCAGCACCTCAGGGCACTATTATGTTTTGCCAAATCTTTGTTCTAAACAGTTACAGTTTTTCTAGATTCTCTAATCCCTCTGGGTTCACACATTGTTAATCTTTCTTTTATGGTAGAGGACTTCTTAATAGTGCCACAAAGTAAAACAATTATCAGTCCAGCTTTTAAGAAGAAAAATCTGTTACCATTAGAAGATCCAGCATGTTGCCATCTAATATTCAATCATTCTTTTTTAATTTATTTATTTTACTGATTGTAACACATTGCAAATGTGGCAATGTCTTTCAAAGAAGGTGTCTTGGTTTTCTCTTAGGCTGGACCCTGTCTTCTACACTATGAAACAATATTCCTAAGAGTTTATTTTTAAACTTAATACCGTGACTGATGATGAATATTTTGCTGCTGCTGCTTGACCTCTCTATTTACTTTGGCATTACTTTGATCACAATAGAATATTAGGTCTCTTGGCAACCCAGATTAATTTAGCTCTTGTTTTCATTGAGATCTATTATGCACACCGTCATTCTGCCTTTCTCTTTCTGTCCCTCTCTCTCATTGCAGATATACACAGGCACACACACTGAAGAGTATCTTCTACATACCACAACACAAAGCAGGCAAGCAGAAGGGATCTGACACTTAACAACCAACTCTCCTGGCCAGTGTGTGAGTTTATCTGATGTAACTCAATTAATAAATGTAACACCTAGCACATATACTATTTCTCATCAGAAGGTACGAAAGCTTTTTACAAAAATGCATAATAACTGCTATCTCTGTAGAGACACTGTTGCAGACAGGGAAATTTGCCTATTCATTACTGGGGGGGGTAGCTAGTCAGGGAACAGAAACGAAGATACCAGCATATAGTATCATAAAGAAAGGCGTATCATTACTGGAGTTTCATGGTTTTTTCATCCATCTTGTCTGAACTTATTTATATGATGTAGTTTTGTGCACACTATTCGAGATATAAACAAGTTTAGGTCCTGTTTCTTTTTCCCAGTCTTTATCTGTCTCAATAAAAATCTTGTACGTTGCTTGCAAAATCTTAGTTTCCAGGCCCTTTTATGTATACAGCATTACCAATAGGGTATCCATTTACCAGGATGTAATTTAATGCTATACAGCCTGGCAGGTCTGTTTAAGTATTCAGGTGTTAGATCACTTCATTTAGCAGCACAGTGTCTACATTAGCACTGATATTTTGCTCAGCTTTTTCCCAAAACGTAAAACAAAGACATGTAAAGCTAAATCATTAGTCACTGGTTCCAGAAAGGAATTGCACCTAGTCTCCTTGTTTGCATTCTTCATCAACGCTCCTGGTATTCCTGGCTTGTAAATCAAATGCCCTTTTTTACCAACTTTTATCATGCATACAACTAAAAGGCATTATTCTCAGCCTTTTTTTTTTTTTTTTGATACATTTGGTATTTGTTGTGTTTTTCAAAAAGACTGCCAAAATTCACTTCTCTTTGAAGATTATATTATTTAAAATGTTTTATATAATCATGTCCTCTTAATGTCAACATCTATTCTCCAGAATGCTTTGAAATTATCTGGGATATTTCAGTCAGTGATCTGACTTTCTTCAAGTAGGAGGAGAAATCTTAGAAGCTTAGAAAAATGAAATATTCATTCCATTCTTTTTGGATCATTTTTTCTGATATTTGTAAGCATATAAAAAATATTATGGTTGTATTTAATAAAAAATGTATTTTAGATAAGTCCAGTAATCAAGCACTCAAGGCATAAAATACTAGTGATTTTTAGCAACACACTTACGTGGTGAAATGCTCTAAAAGTGGCTTTTAAGTGGCTGTAACAATATCATAATGAAGGTTGTGTTTTTCATTGTCTTTCAGATATTCTATATTACATTTGTTCTTTCCAGGGGCTTCAATGCATCCAATCCTGAAAACCCAACCTGTGTTCTAAAGTAAAGCTGTGTTTTCCTGATCACACCATACCATGAGTAATAAAGATTCAGAGGGCAGCTAATAAATCTGCTTATCTTACATAAATGGAAAAGTATCTAGCTCATTCTCCTGCAGCTGTGTTGATTCTACACAACTGCCAGGAATTAAAAGTGGTAAAAAATATGTTTTAGTCACAGAAAAATAGAAAAAGGAAGAGCAACCTCAATGTATACTCAATATAGACCAGGAGGAAGGCTGTTGGAAGGTGGCCTTTTTATAGTCACTTTGCTGACCACAGCCAAACTTTGATTTTAAACAAATGTAATTGTACCAGTCTTGGTGTAAAAGGTTTAGGAACTGTTTTCAATGCACTGTAAATTTACCATTGCATAAGCTGAAATTAAGTACACTTAACAATAGTAGATTTTTTGAAATGGTAACTTCTACATGCTTATTCATGCTAGGTGGCTACATTTCCCTAACTACTTTTTTCTCAGGTATATATACCTTAATCACGTCTCAAGTGAAAATATGTTCCAAAATTCTAGTGAACCAAATCTAATAGATCCAATATTATACTCTGTTTTATGCAGAGTCTATCCCTTCTGACTGACCCACCATTTATTTGCAATCTTCTTAGGATAGAAAGGTAACATATTACATAGCCATTAGATTAAATTCCAGAATTCTGTATCTGTCAATATGTGCAGATTTTAACACAAATGAATAGAGATAAATGTTTTGTGACTCAAGTTGAAATTGTGTTCAGGAAAGATTACATTGCCTACACACACATCAACAAACCATTTCCCTTTCTAGAAAACTCTCTTTTACAAAAAAAAATTACAGAAAATAGCCATTGACCACACTCCATGGAAGACAGATACACTCTGAAAATGTGACTTTCAAAGTTTTTTGTTCTAAGGTTAAGAAAGTTTTGTGGAAAAATTCAATTCTCCTACTGAACCTGAAAGAGATTCTCAGGTTATTATGAATTTGGTCTGTGAATGTAATTAGGCAAAGTTAAAAAGAAGTAATAATGATTCTGTCTTTTCTTTCAGGTCATGTGAATGAGGAATCATTTTCCCTCTAAATCACTATTCAAAAGAAGTACTGTAGCCTTTAGCTATGGCATAAATCTATATATAAATGATTCTTACTGCTTTTGCCCAAAGTATGTGATCAAAGCATGCAAATCTTCAGCATTGTCCAGCAATGGCAAGATGGGCAATATATCCTTGATTTAAAAATGGAAACTCTGTACTCTGAGTGCTAGATAGTGTTTATTGTAACAGTTGTCTTTCTGAAATCAGTGGGACTTGGGATGTGCTGATTGAATCAAAATTTGCCCATTCTTACTAGTCTCTATTCTTGCTTACCAAAAATTTAAACAAAAAAGAAGACTGTATACAGTAAGGGAGCCTCTCAAAGTGCATGTTTTGTGTTTCCTTAACATATCTCCTTCCTCCCAATCCTATTATTTTTTGCTTTGGAACTATTTATATATTCATAAAAGAAATACTTTAATATAACATTTTTTTATGGTCTGTACTACTTACACTGTTCTACACACACTGAAAGGAGTCTAATGTTGCAGTTCTATGTTAAATCTGTAAAGCCTTTATTTTGAAGCTTTGCAGCCTGAAAGAACTAAGAAAAACATCAGAACTAAGAAAACCTCAGGAACCATCATCTGTACTCATTTTTTTTTTTTTTTTCTCTACACTGCTTTTGTATCTTTACATTTCCTGATGCTAATTTCTGAAAGAAGTGTTTCTGGGATCTCTTGCTAGCTACTTGCCTGTTCTGCTTCTGCTCTTCTCTGATTTTTCACAAATCTGAAGAACTCTCAGGAGGTGTCATGGAGAGCCAGACTGCATGGTGGGCAACCAAATCAGGAGTCAAAATGGCAGGAAGAATACATTTTGAGAAGTACATGCCAGGGTTACTGAGGGAAAGCAGAGTTTAACAGAGCAGAAAGGTAAGATCAGGAATGTACCCACCTCTCCCCCTTGAGGAATCTGCTGTTCAGGAACAGAAAGGACAGCAACCTGACTGCTGAGAGAAAGTATTTGATTTTTTTTTTTCCTAGAATCAGTCTGAACTATAAAAATATTGCAAGTTTTATTGAGATGGTCGTGGTTTAGATTAGGTTGGATTTGTGTGAAGAGTCTGGTTTTTTCATCTCTATAACACAACTCACTTGTACCCTGAGTGATTAAATAGCTAAGTTAATGTTTTTATGTCATCAGTCAGTGGGGTTTATGGCATTTTGCCTTAAATAGTGCCATTACATTGAACTATGTGGCATTTTTTAATACGAATAGACAGGAAATTATTCTAAAATGTAGATTTTTAATGTCAGAGGACACTAGGTTGACTGCCTGGCATGCAGCAAAAGTCTGTTCTACCAGAGAAATTGGTGTTTTCATATAAAAAATATGACAACATTCCAGAATGCTATGAATGCATTTCAGATAAATAATACCTATCACACTATCTATTGCACAGTAATCTATCCATATTTAAGAAGTGTAATTTGGTTTTCTATGTCTATAAAGAAGAAACATGAGTAATGATTAATTTGACTTTCGGGAAAAACTCTATTGAACTGCATATACTTCTTGTTCTTAATCGTACATTATATTGGCAATGTGACTTTCACTTTTCTGATCATAGAATCACAGAATGGTTTGGGTTGGAAGGGACCTTGAAGATCAGCTGGTTCCAGCCTTCCACTAAACCAGGTGGCTCCAAGCCCCATCCAACCTGGCTTTAAACACTGCCAGGGATGGGGCATCCACAGCTTCTCTGGGCAACTTGTTTCCTGGAAATATAAATATAATAGGTTGAGAATACTAACTTTTGGAAAATTCAAAATCATATAGGCTTTAGTGGAAACAATAGTCTTTAAGAGGAGCTTTACAAAAAAAGAAAAAATGCATTGTATTGCAAATGAAATTTAAGATAAATAAACAAATAAACATTACAGTTTTATATTTAGTAGAATTTCATTTTTTTTTTTGAGAAAATAGTCCTAAAGGTATCCCAAATGCCTTTTTGGTAGAGTGGTAGAGGTCATTTTTCAAGTTGCTTCTGGACCAATGTCATAGGCTCTGTATATCATAGACTTTAGTGTCCCACGAAGAGCATACACAGAGAATTTCTCAGTGTACACGTATGTGTGGAGAAATTACCAACTACTGTTTATTTCTGTCTCCTCACAGTTAAAAATTATAGCTTGTTCAGCCAGCAGAATCGACAGTGTGGGAGGTTCCTTCCATTCAGCACAAGATTTACGTTAACCTGCCTCTGAGGGTGTTTTGCATTTGTCTGGCTGACATGCTCTGAATAAGGATGTGACTCCTTTTCCTACTTCTGTCTGAAGATTTTAAGCTCCAGAAGAGATGTGATAGTTTTTTTTAGGATGATAGCTTCTTAAGCTCCAAGAACAAATTCGACAGCGAAAACATAATACTGTGGTTAGGTTACCAAAATATGAAACACCTGTAGCTTACTACTTACATGTTGTCCTATAGACTTCTGTATAAACTGTTGAAGAGTGCACTTTCTCATATTGTAAATTAAATAACGAACATAAAAGAACATCAGAAAATCAAACTACATAGTTTGCAAACTCTGTAGTTTGGAGGCTCCAAGACCTTCAGGCTGTGTTCTTGTGACAGTCTGAACAATATGTCTTAAGATCTCTGTAGTGGGCTTCTCTCACTGGAACAAAAGCAGCAATGGCAATCCTTTGGGGATTAGGTGGAAAGAGATATCCCGTAATTGTTGCTGGAGGAACTGCTCCCGTACCAAAAGTGGAGTGTGGGAGGAACAGCATTGCAAGGTTTGATCTTGGCTTAAGGAAGGAGCTGAAGTCTTGTGATCACAGCAGTGGCTGCAAGGGATGAATCGCATGTATAGATTTGACACTCTTGCAAGTGAAGATGGTTTATCCAGTGCCTCTGATGTGTGAGAGCTGTCTGCAGTGATTGTCAGAAGATTAAACTTCTATTCAAGACACTTCATCCAGTCATCCACATGGAGCCAAAGTGAGTGCCAGCTGAGTCCTCACATTCTAGTCAAGTTTCTTCTACCCCTTGTAGCCACTAGCTGTCCTGTAGGCAGTTTGCAGAGCAGAGATGCAGATAGCCAGTGCCTATGTCTCTGCTGCTTTCCTGCATTGTTTGTTGCCAAGAAGTTTGATGGAGTTTTACAGCTCGTTATTTATTAATCCTCCATTTCCCTCAATGGTTATTTCACTGCCAGTGTAGGCATTACCTGATCCCAGCTGCTATAGGCTGGCTCCCACTTCCTTTGTCCTTCCATTCTACCTGTATTTATCATAATGGCATGATTGGCCTTGTTTTTTCTACTTTTTTTTGATGCAAAATCATGTTCTGGTAAATTATCTGTGTTTTTCTTTCAAGTACCAGGAATTGCTACAAGCACATTGATGTGCTTAATATCATGGAGGGTTCTCAGGTTTACCCGGTCAAGATTTTCTTATGTTTATGACATAAAACTGACCATTATTCTTTTGTCTAGTGGAAGATTTTCCTGTGGTTATTATTAGTGACTGTTGAAGACAGTTTGTTTGTTCTGTGTGGAGTATTCATTTTCTAAGGTCCTTTGGACAGCAGAGACCCATAGTATCCTTTGAGTATCCTTTGTCTTGCCATTTCAATACCTATGCTATGTTGTATTTTGGATTTCTCTTTCTTTTTTTTTTTGTTTTGTTTGTTTTTTCTTTTCTACTAAAAGTCTCAAGTTTGGTAAACGATTTTTTTTGGGGAGGAAACAGAAGATGGTAGGGCTCTTACAGCAGACAGTAGAAAGAAGCACTTTAAGTTTTAACTTTTTTGGACTTAACAGCTGTTCCACAGTTTCCTGCAATGGTAGTGTCCTGAACTCAGTGATCAATGTGTTTCTTCTCATTCTACACTTTCTTCTTTCTAAATCCAAGAATCAGTACTTGCATTGCCAGTGTAGCAGAACACCTAACCTGTTTCAACCAAAATGTGGAATAGGTCACAGAATCATGACTCTCTAAGAGCTTTGTGCTTTAGGGTTGTCTTTTTCTAATGTCTATTCAGCTGGATGGAAGCTAAGTAGCTGTGACAGGATACAGAGAGCCTACTTGTTTTCTCCAAACAAGGGAGTTAGCTCCAAGGGTAGATTTAGCACGAATGCACAAGGTGAAATAAGAAGGCCAGTCTGGCTGTCAGAAGGCAAACAGGAAACTAGAAAAACTGCTTCATGTTAATTGTAAGGGAAAAGTGCTGGATTTCACAATGGGGTGCTTAGGCAGGTTTCTAGTCTAAGGTGTGTGGTCATTTCATGTATTTCCATATGTCAACTGTTTTGGTTTTGGCTCCCTTGCCATGAATAATTCATGTTGTAAGATGTCAGAGAGTAAATATTGCTGCAGAAAATTACCAACTGCAGTATGATTGCTTTTTATCAAAAAGTCAGTTCTTTCATCTGTGTGACCTATTCTTTGAGCAGTTGCATTTCTGTATTCAGTTCTGGGCTTCAGTTGCCATGAGACCATAGTTCTAGATAACATCATAGAAACTACTTGACCATGTGAAGAACTGAAACAAATATTTGGCTGATGAAGCTCTAGAAATTGAACTAAAGCAACTATTGTGGAGCAGCAAGAGCTCTACTGAGTTCTTTCAATTGTTGATTCAGATATTCCTTCTTGAAAGCCCATCTTCACATGCTGTTTGGTTTTATTCCTCTACCTAGTAAACACCATTGGTGATAAGATGCTATTCTTTAATACTGCTGTAGCAGCCCAAAATTTTCTGTTTGGTGTTAAAGCTGTGACCAGATGCTTTTCACAGTATGCACAGTACACAGCGCGTGTCGTCCAATAGAGCTGTTACCCTCTCCCCACATCCTTCTCTATGCATGAAAGTTTATTGAAACAGTTATTCCTGAATCATGGTATCAGAATGAAAACTTGTATTCCGGAATTGACTTACTGAAGAAAGTCCTACCAACCAGAGCCAAAATGGGCTTATTTTAAGCAAAATATCTTCTACTAGACATAGTCCAGCAAAAAAAACCCAAAACCAGAAACAAAAAAAAACAAACCAAAAAACACTCAAAAGACTGTTGGCAGGGCAAGTATTTCAGACATGTTCTTGCAACCTTTTACCACGTGGTATGCAAGGCAAAGGACGACACAATCCCTGGTTTGAATTTTTGTTCCCTGGGGTTGTCAGTCTTTTCCTTTCCTCATTAATAGGTTCACCAGTGATTTATGAAAGGATTAAAAAAAAAATAAGGGTGGGGCAAAGGCAAACCTACCAGATTGCAGACCTAGAAAAAATCTATTAGAAAAGTATATGTTGTGAAAAAGCAGTTCAGTGGGAAACATAAAGTGTGAGTTTTTTCTGGGTTTTGTTTCTTAAACATTGAGTCATGATTATGATGCTAAGCCAGAATTGAAAGAGAACCCCATAATTTCCATTTATTTCTGCAAACATTATGGTGAAACCACAGCATTCTGATGACAATACTAAACATTGAAATGCTACTATCCTTGAGTTTTGTCCAGGCCTTATCATTCTCATGTCACATGCAAATAATCATATTTAATAGATTCCATATTTATGAGAGCTATTTTTAGATAAAGTACAGGAAAACTCTTGAGACTATGTCTTACTGTTTGAAGTAGCCACCCAGTGTTGCTTAAGCATTCAGAAAGTTGAGTCACTTAGTTTTGGAAAGCTTGAAGTCAGGGATTGTACAAGTCTGCCATTCAGAGTGCTCCCTTACACTGTTTCTGAAACTATGGCAGATTAAATACATGTAAGAGCGCGCACTCAGCCATGAGGGAATTAAAAAAAAATATTATAAAATCTGTCCTTTAAGATGTCAGGTATGCTTAAAGTATTCTGCCTATTAATCTTGTTATCACACAGAGAATGGATTTTAAATTGTATAATCCTATCTGGAAAACCATTTTAATGCACTGTTACAGATTAAACTGTGTATTTGTTTTAAAAAAGTAGACAAACAAAATAAAACCCAAACTCAGAACGGATACTTGAATAGTTAATTCTCACATAATTGAGAACACTTTCAGACAGGCTATGTGCAAAAGCAGGAATGAAATGAAGTCAAATTTGTGGCGTTTTAAATTCAACTTCATGTATAGCCTGACTTGATTTATTTTCACTTGGTCTTTACAACCGAGTAATTCCTTTTCTAGTCCCATCTGCAGCGTGCCATGCTTGGTGCAGAGTTTGTTTTGTTGATGGACATAAATATTTGAGTCTGTCTGTGAGGGGGATTTGGTGGCTTGGGGAATTGTTAATAGACTATAGAGCATTTCACCTCAAGGGTCACTAGCTCACATCCGTATCAGGTCAATAGTGGCAGAAAGTCGTTATGCATCTGGCTGGCATCTGCTTGGTGGCCACTGCCAGATCATTTAACAATCTCAGCTAAGCTCCACGTGGCCAGGCGCCGTATGCTCACCTCAGAGCAGCGCCCTGCGGCGGCCGTCCTCGCCCTGTGCCTCACCACCTGCCCTCAGGGAAGGATCCCAGTCCCTGCTTTTAGGGACCCTCTAATTCCTCCCCCGACACCCTAGACCGGGCTCTACCAGGACCGGCACTTCCCTTGGTCTGCCTCCCTCCCTCACGGCACTGAGCTGGCAGCAGAGCCGGGGAGTGCCCCGCAAGGTGTGGGGGGGGACAGCCCCGGCCGCCCCTCCGGAGCCCACCCCGCTCTGCCTTGGGGGCCCGTCCCGGCCGCTGCACGGCACCGGCAGCGGCAGCGCCCCCCTCGCTCCCGGGGTGTCACAGAGGGCGCGCTGTCAGTGAGGGGCGGGCCGGGGAAGGGGAGTTTTGGTCCGGCTTTTACCCGCCCCCTGCCGCGCCTCGGCCGCTTCTGGGGGAAGGCGAAGGCGGAGGGAAGCGCCTGGCTTCTGTTCAGGAAGCGCTCGGGAGGTGGCGAGTGCCGCCAGGCTGCCCGGGGGTGGCCAGGGATGGGCCGGGCGGGGCTCTGTCGGGCAGGACGCCGGTTCTCGCCGCCGGTACCGCGTTTAAACCACGTGTGTGGAAAGAGGTCCGCGCATGGTGGAGCGCCTTCCTCCATCCCATCTCCTCCCTTTCTTCTTCTCGTCCTTCGAGGGATACTAAATCCAAGCAGTGAGAAGCAGGAGGGCGCGAATCCCTGTGAATCCCATCTGAATAAATGTCTGTATTAATGAATTATTAACTCAGCCGCTCATGACCTTACAACTGGAATGAGGAGACGCCTAGGGCAAGAAAGAAAGCTGCTGAATCCTTTATCGGACTCCTGTCAAAGGTGACCTACCATTTGTCTTCCCCAGATCAGGAGGATTAATTAATATGAAAGGCAAACTTTTTAATTGTGTGTCAAACGAAATCAGATAGGGTATCCCCGATACAATCCCTTCCTAGTGGGGTTTTAGCTCTCTTTTCTACTTCCAGCGTAAATTAAAACCTTCGAGTTTCCAAAGAGACAGGCATCCTTCCTAAGGGTTATTTACAAAAAAAACAAAACAAAATAAGACAAAATATCAACCAAACAAACCAACGAAAAGAAACAAAGGGAAAAAAAATAGCAGGGAAAATGATGAATTTGGGTAGTTAATTTATCGATCTTGGCTCCTCTTCCCGCTTGTTTCATTTTAGAGGTAATTAATCAATGAAGAAAAACACCACCGTGCTCCCCCTTTACATTTAATACACTTACCCTCCTTATTTATTTCTTTTGAACAAATTCCTAGCAAATATTCACCAATCGATTCACAGGCAATGGATTTTTATAAAGGCTTGATCGCTTTCCAAACGGTCAATGTGACTTGTTTCAGTGCTCGTCCTCTAAATAATGAAATAAACCTGAGAAGAGGAGGAGGCAGAGTTAAAAACTGCTTGCGGTCTCTTTTTTTGAGTTTTTTTTTTGTTTGTTTTTTGTTTTTGTTTTTGTTTTTTTGGAGGGGGGGACACGACTGTTTCGGTTTGTTTTGTTTTTTTTTTTTTTTTGTGGGAGTTTTTCTTTTTTTTTTTTCCCCCTGCATCTTTGCCTGCAGAAGTCATATCCAAGAGGCAAATAAAAATTAAATTAATAAATAAATAGTAACAAATGGGCCGCAGACAAACTTCGGGAGACAAAAGGGCGCACACACCCCGCTCTGCCTGGGAAAGCGGAACCAGAGGTCAGGGCTGACTGAAGCCACCCCGGGGAGAAGCAGGTTGAGGCGCAGGCAGCCCCATTCACCCCCTGCTAGCTCTGGTCTTCACGAAGGGTGAAGGGGCTGGGGGTAGCGGTGCTCTGAAAAGGCCGGGACAGGAGCCGATGCCTGCGCGGATGAGACACGCCGCTCCGCTCCTCCCCGCTTCCTTCCATCCCTCTCCGCCTCTGCCCCGCGGCCACTCTCCCCGGCGCGGCCCGAGGGTGCCTTTAGTTAAGCGGACAAACCCGACAGACGAGGCTCACGGGGCCGCCGGCCCACGCCGGAGTGACCGGGAGCTGCTGCCGGTGCTGCGGCAGCCGCCGGCCCTGAGGACCGGCGGGAGGAGGAGGCTAGCTTCGTGCTTCTCTCTCCCTTCTTCCTCCTGTTACTGGGTCCCAGAGTGCCGGGCGGTCTGTAAATGTTATTCTGCCACCTCGGTCACTCGAAGCGCTACTTTTCCAGCTGTAAAAAAACCCAACAAACAGACACTGTAAGAGATTGAAATCCTCCTAATATGAAGCTACATGGAATATTTCTGCCAACAACTCGAGGCAAGTGCAGATATTGACAATGTACTTAAGCCCATCAGCTAGGAGCTTTCCTCCACTTCATCACGTTTTGCTAGCATGAAACGAATTTTTAGAGATTGCTGCCAGTAAACGCAGTTCGGTATTCTTAAAAGATGTCCGGTGAGGAAAATGGCAATAACGCAGAGATGTACATTAAAAAAAAAAAATAAAAATAATAATTAAAAGAGAAGGGATGAGCGGAATAGAATTGTGACCAGGAAGGAGCTGGCCATTGACGAGACGCTGTGCTAACGCTGTGAGGACGGGGAGGACGGAGCGCGCCCGTTTGCAGCGCAGCGTCCGCAACAGCGCTGGCGTGCGAACGCGTTGGCACACGGACGGCTGGAAGCAGAACTTCACAGAGCAGAGCAGTGCGGCGAGAGGCCTGGAAACTCATAGTATGTCGCACAAGGGAATTGACCAAAGACATAAAGAAGGTTTTTACAGGAAACTTTGCAATCCAGAAAAACCCGTGGGTTTTTTCTCCCTATTTGTGTTTGCCTTTAACTTAGGTGTTATCAATCTATACAGCAGATGACGGATGGCCTTGTCAAAATAACGCCAGTCAAAATATTTTTTTGTCCCAGCGCTGCTCAAATTTGTGTTAAAATGTCCTGCCTTAGCCACAGACAAAGTCTAAACAGCAGCAGCTTTCCCAGGCTCTGAGAGAATGACGGGTAGGAAAGAAATAAACTAGAAACATGGTAGAAGGAATGGCATAAACAACTATCAGAGGCACACGATATGTTCGGAAGCAAGGGTGCTCTTGGTGGCAGCGTGACACCTGATAGCGGGGGTATTTCTAACGCTAGAGAGAGTTTTAGGTGACATAAGCGCTTAGTGTGAATATTTCGTCTTAAATGCACGGGATACCATACACACGCGATAGGAATTTATAGGAAATTATATTTCTCGTCTAGTTTTTCTTACAGTGTAGGAAAGAAACTGGAAAAAATACTCACTGATACGTGAGCTCAGCAACTGAGCAGCGGGGAGGAAAACGCCTGTTTTAAAGCAAAGTGGAAAGAAAAAGTCGCTAGAGATGAGAAGTTTCTCGCCACAGGTTGCACTTCTTGCTCTGTGCTGTAATCGAGGACGGAGAGAAGGAGAGAGCCTTGCTGGTGCTCGAGGGGATAAAGTCTGAGGAGGGAGAAGTTCTAGGGAGGTGAGTACCCTCATCTGTATTGGGACCTCCTGGGGAAGGTGTCGGGCAGCCAAGGGGAGCTGGGGGCAGGTTCATCCCGGGAGCTGCGAGTTAAGTGAAGTAGGTGGGACAGCACCAGGACGGCTAAACGGGCCAGGGTGGTCTCTGAAATCCACCTTAGCCCCAGAGGGGCAAGAGGCCAGTGAAAGGAGGCCCCGGCTCCCGGGGGCCTGGCAGGGTGCAAACCGCTTCTGGCTTGGGCAGGGAGCTCCAACCCGGAACTGGGGACCTTCTGACGAGTTAAAAGCCCCGTTTCTTCCCGGGGCACTGTGCTCTGGGAGCTGGGGGGGGAAGGAATGAGAATGAGAGAGAGAGAGAGAGAGAGAGAGAGAGAGAGAGAGAGAGAGAGAGAGAGAGGGGGAGGGAAGGACGGACGGAGGGACGGCGGACAGAGGGAGTGAGAAAGAGAAGGGGAGGGAGGGAGAGGGGGAGGGAAGGAAGGAGGAGGGAAGGAAAGAAAGGGATACCTTTAAAAGTTGAGCAAGGAACAAAGTGGGTGAAGTTGCCAAAAATAAGGCACTGCATTCAGGCTCGCTGGTAACTTCCCTGTCCATCCCCTCCCTCCCGTGCACACCACACACACTTGTATTTTGCGCTGTCGTAAAACCCACGTGTCTCTCCTGGAGTCTGCCAGAGCCGAGCCAGGAGCCCGGCGCGACTGCGATGCGCAGCCACGGCAGAGGGAGCCCGGCGGCGCTTAGCTAGCCGGTCCCGGCACCCGGGGGAGAGTCACCCCGCTTCCCCGCGGACAAAGACCGGGGGAGCCTCTCCTCTCAGCTCTCCTCCCACTGGAAGGCTTCTGCGACTGCCTCCACCGCCCAGCACCGCTCCTCCGCACCCCACTCAGGTAAGGCAACTTCGGGTCGGGGCCGCCAAGCAGGGCCTCCGCCCCGCCCGGCGCAGCCCGGTACAGCCGGGCCACAGCGGGTACCTCCCGGCAGCGGCAGGGCGCTGCCGGCCCGCGTTCTGCTTCTGCAAGGGCTGCTGTGCAACGCAGAGGGAAAAGACTCGCTTGTGCGCGTGGGGATGAAGTTTCCTCCTCCCTGTTGTCAACTTTCGGAGTCGTTTGCTCCTGCGGGCGGAGAGAAGGGAATGAAAGGGAAAGGCTGAGTGCAGCCGTCTGCCGCGCCCCGGGCGGCGGCAGCGGAAAGCCCTGCCGCGTCTCCTGTCCGTCTGCCCCGGGGGCTCTTCAGGCCGAGGCTTTCTCCTGCCGCGCCCGGCACGGGCCGGTAAGCAGGGACGGTTCCTCCGCCGACCCTGGGCTGCCGGCGTGCCCGAGCGCGGAGATGGGCGCGGGCTCGGCCCGGCAGAGGAGGGGCGGGGCGGGGGTCTCACGTTCGCTGTCCCCTTCCTTTCTGCTCCGCAGACAGCGCGATGCTGAAGCCCGGCGACCCCGGCGGATCCGCGTTCCTGAAGGTGGATCCCGCCTACCTGCAGCACTGGCAGCAGCTTTTCCCGCAGAGCAGCCAGCTCAAAAGCAGCGGGGCCCTTGTTCAGCTCCAGCCGCCCGAGAGAACCGAGCCCGCGGCTGAGAGCCTCCGCCAGCGCCCGGCCTCCTTCTCCTCCGCCTCCTCCTCTTCTTCCTCATCAACTCTGTCTTCCTCCTCCATCTCCTCCTGCGTAGCCGCGGAGGCCGCTTCGCTGACCGGTCTGACCTCGCTGACTGTAACCCAGCTTCCAGTCCTCGGGCCCCTGCAGAGCTCCGAGCCCCCGGCCGGGGGAGCGCCCGCTCCCCTACAGGGCAAGGACGTGTGCGGAGCTGGCAGCGGCGGCAGCAAATGCGGCGAGCGCGCTGCCGTCCGGTTCCGGTGCACGGCCGAGGAGCTGGACTACTACCTGTACGGACAGCAGCGCATGGAGATCATCCCCTTGAATCAGCACACCAGTGACCCCAACAACCGTACGTATCATGCCCCTTCCCTCAGTCCCCGACCCCCGCCCTCCTCCTCCCCCTGCACCGGGACAGCCCAAGAACGCTCCAGGCTGGAGGTCCGCAATCGGTACCGCAACCGCTCTCAGCGTGCGAAGTGTCTTCCGCTCTGCCCTCCCCTCCTTTGAGCTGCTTTTGCGTGGTTTCCAGCGCTTTCGGGAGGCGGGCGGTAGCCCCTCGGTAATAGTTGTTACTGCCTGAGACCCAGGTCCTTCCCTGGAAGGCACACTTCAAGGGGAAGGTGGCTCTGGGGTGGGTTTCTCTCGGATGACTGCTTGGGAAAGGGAACTCAGAAATGGTTCAGAGCGACTTGTTAAGAAGCTTGTTCTTTTTTGCCTTTCTTGTTGCACTCTGCTCCTGCTTGGAAAGCCTGGGCTTCGCCGAACACCCAGAAATCCATTACTACTCCGAGCTGGGCATGGGAAACGTTGCAGTTTTCATCAGATAGACTAGGGCAAAGTTTTCCTCCCTCTAATAGGGGAGTTTCCCTTTCAGACGTTGCTAACACTTCGCTAGTTTTAGTTTTCATCCCTACGGAAAAGCATGTCATGGTCATTTAATAAGAAAAGATGATTTTCCACGGAAAAAAAAAAAAGAAAAGAAAAGAAAAGAAAAAAAGTCGTCTGCCGGAGTGCAAGAATTCATTTAGAACTTGGCGGTTAGAAAATGTTTAACACTGCTGTTGGGAATTATAGAGTTATGGGGGGTTGTGTTTTTGGGGGGTTTTTTTTGGGGGGGAGACATCCCTATTATTAAACATCTGTATCGACTAGAGGTTAGCAATTTTAGAAATTGGTTCTGACTGGCTTTTTTTCCTGTGTCTGTCAATACTGCGCAACCGAAGAACTTCACGGAGTGAAAATAACTAGATGAGCTATATTAATTCTTCAGATTTATTGCTAACGTTTAGAGCACATGGATCTGTCCCCGTTAAGACACTGAAACATGGCTTTAGCGTATGCACTTTTAACCACTGCTTCAAACACCCTCTTTTATCCCAAGGTTTCTTAAAATTATTTTTTTGTTGTTCTCCTCTCTTCACCTCCCTGAAAAGTCTGTTTGAGGACGGCTGTTGAGCAGACAAACGATACCCCAAACTGACGACCCCTGAGCATATGCCAGAGCAAAACGCTGATTCGTTTAATTTTATTTTAGATGCAAAGTTTGTTTTGAAAGTTTCCATGAACTCTGTTGCGTACTAATCAAACTGCGTGGATGCTAGCATAGTCTTAATCACTCTGCATATGTCTTATGGAGCTAAAAGAAAGTTGACTCTGAGTTTGGTGGGGACTTTTCCGCCTTCTTAACATTACAAATCTTTCTATATTGGAGACGGACTTTGTTTTTAGCCACTTCCTTGTACCTAGTTTTACCCTCTAGTGAAGCGTGTTAGTGTCTTTTCTACTCTCGGGTGCACAAAACTTGATCTCATAAATCACATGCGCTTAATGGAATTTGAAATTAATCGCCAACCGAACCGTTCGGACATGCTTGTTTTACTTCTCGGAGCAGCTCTGTAAACCTGCAAGATAAAGGTTTTTAAAAGAGAAAGAAAGATACAAAAGTGATGGGGGGTTGTGTTTTCAAGAAGTGAGGGAATACTAGCAAGCCTCGGAGTCGCAGGCAGCTCTGGCATAGTTTCTTGCCCAGTGGGGTATTAAAAGTGGTTGCAAGAAAGTAGAAGGGACCCTTGTGAACGGCGTCAGAGCGGGCCGGGACAGCGCTCGCCGTCTGAAGGACAGGCACGGTGCTAGCAGTACGGGCCCCCTGTTTCTTCTGCAGCGAGATCTAAACAGGCTTACAACTGAACTTGTTTACAGGCGGCTTTCGCTCCAGCGTTTATTAGCTGTCTCTGAGCAAAACTTCTAATGCAAGTGTCTCAAGCTTCTGGGACCAGGTGCTTTTACTTCGGGCAGCTAGTCTGAAACAGAAAAAGAAAAAGCCGGCTGTATGTGAGGAAGGAGCGTGGGAATCGCGGTTCGTGCAGTGCCCCTATATCCCCCTCGCTCGTTCGCTCAAAGGCTGCTGGGCACCAGCCTGGCCACCCCTCCGCGGCTCCGCGATTGCCCCGGGAGTCACGCAGGGGGTCCGGGCCAGGTGGGGTTTTCAGCCATCTCGACTAAGACCAGCAGCGGAGATGCCCGTTTGAGGGACGAGCGGTCGGGGTTGCTGGTGAGGTGAGAAGCGATCGCCTTTGAGTTACACTCGCCGGCTGCACTTTCAGCCTCGGGCCGTCCCACCGACGCTGCGGAGCGGACGGCCCGGGTGCGGGCGGGTGGGGACTCTCCCCAGCCTGGCCCGTGGCCGCCGAGGAGACCGATCGGGCGCGGGCGCTGGCACTGCTCTACTGCTACTGGCCGGTTTGGGGTTGACGACGGGCCTCTGGCTGCTGCCTGGTCCTCGGGGTTTAGTTGCGAATGTACCCCTTTCGCAAGCCGAGAGAATGCCGCGTTCTCTCTTCTTTCCCAAATGCCCTCAGGCGCCGAGCTTCCATGTTCTCCTGGGCAAATCGTGTTCCCTGAGGCGGGACCCACCCGCCGGGCTCGGCGCGTCCAGGGGCGGCGGGAGCCAGGCGGGCGGCGGCGGCGTTGCCTCCGCGCCGAGAGAGCCCGTGGGGCGGTGTTGTTTCGGGCTGCCCGCCGCCCGCAGGCCCCGCTCCCAGCGCCCGGCCCTACCCGGCGCCTTGCGGCCGCCGTGGGAAGATGGATGGGCGGCAGTTTCCCCATAGAGGCCCGCCTCGATAGTCAAATATCAATGAGTACGGCACGGTCTTGGGCGAGGGAGGGGGCCAAGGAGCTGCGGGTTAAGTGTCTGTATGTAATTGTTTTAAATTGAAAGGGATTTAGTTAGGGAAAAAATAAAGCAAAAACTACAAGCGAGAAACAACCCCCTAATTAGGGCCCTGTAGTCTTTACTTGCAGGGAAGTAAAGAGGATTATGTTAAAGCCCTGATAATGTGGCAGGCGGCTGGGGACCGTTCTCTTCCTGGCTGCTGAATCTGGAAGGATGAGGGTATTCCTGGGCGCTGGGGGAGGGGCGCTGGTGCGCCGAGGGGCTATCTCCCAGGATGAGCTTGGGGGGTGCGGCTCTGGCTTGATCCAGTGGGGGTTTTTGGGTTTGCCCCTCCCTGCTGGGGAGAGGCTTTCACGATGGGGAGCCCGCGACTCCTCTACCTTCACCGGGAAGCACCAACCTGCCACTGTAATAAATATGCTGTGTAAAACTGAAGTGTCACGCAAGCAAGCAGTTTGCACGCCACTTCCCATTCAATTTATGGGGAGACAGTGAATGTATAACACGCTGTGAAGTGGATCGGTGTGGGGAGTATTCGGATTTGTTGTTTTTGTTTTTTTTTTTAATTTTTTTTCCCTCTGGACTGCTGGTAACCTGTATGATTTAGCTATTTTACATCATTAGTTACCCAGCACCCTTAAACATAGCAGATAGCCGTACATTAGATTGAGGTTAGAGAAGGTGGTGACTGTTTATTTAGGGTGATAAAATGGTCCATCAGCAGTAATCTCCATCGATATGTGCCACCAGGAGATGAAGGATGGGGGGACAAGCCGCAATTAATTGCCCTATAGTTCTGTAGGATAGAGTGGAGCCGGTGCGGACTGAACTTCGATCTCCTCTCCCAGAGCCTATTCATCATCTCTACATTGTATATGGGGGTGTCTCAGGGGTAGGGGGTGGCAAGGTTTATCTACACACAATATTCTCCTGCCGTTCTCATACCTGACACGGAAATTTAATTCATTCATACCTTCAGTCGAAGGCAGAGAAAATCAAATCCGCCTCCCCCAACCAGCCCCCAGCCCGCCTGGCAAAATTAACCCGAAACCCGCTCCGCAGGCGAGACGGTCCCCTCAAACCTTCATGCCCCGTCCCGCCGCGGGGCGCCGAGGCCGGCCCTCGCACCCCGGTGATCGATGGAGCTGTCGCGGCATGCTCCTGACCCCGGCCGGGGGGACTGGACCGGACCCCGCCGCGGCTTTTGCGCCTATGCGGGATCACGGCCCGTGCGGGCAGCGGGCAGCAGCGGGGCGATGGAGAGGCAAAAACCCGACTAAGAGGGGTCCGGGCAGAGCCGGGCCCTGGTGCGCCCTGCTGCAACCGAGGCGCGGCCCCTCGGACCCGCCATCCGCAGCGAGTGCCGACGATCAGTAAAGAAAAATAAATAAAAGGGACCCGAGAGGGAAAAGCGCATCTGTGTGTCTTCCCCTCCCCTCGAAAGCCAGCCTCCAGTCAGGCAGTCTGCGAGAAATTGCGGTTAATTCTGCAGAAAGAGACTGGTAACATCTCGCCAATAAGGAAACTGAGGCACGAGGGACCCTTGAGCCTTATGAAGGCTCCAGCCCTCGATAAATGAAAGGCAACTGTTTCACCTAGCCCACCCTCTCGCTTAGCTGGGTACCCGGACCCATCCAGGGACGCCAAGCCAGCAGCAGTGATTTATACTTGCAAGTGAGTAATACTGTGTGAAATGATGGGCACTTATACCGGATACCTGTATGCTTGCAGTGAGTTATGAAGCAAAGGGTCAGAGGCCACGTTTCTTCAGTACCAGCAAGCTGCAGGCAACCAGTATAACTGCACCTCTGAAGCATATTATTGCTGAGGCAAAAATGTATTTCTTCCATTTATTGTTACAGCTGGTTTGCTGGTTAAAACAATATGTTGGGCCCTACCTTTCATGGACAAAACCTTTCTCTTCTCAGATTCCTTTAAATGTGCAGTAGTAGCATAATTTACGTTGGAGAGTGTTAAGAATTATATTTTGGGGGCAATGATGTGTGCTTTCCCTTTTACTTAGGTTTAGTACTTCTGAGTGTATTCACATAGAGTTGTAGTGCTGGTGTTGCACTGTGTTCATTTTTATGGAGGCAAATAAATGATAACATATTGCATTCCTCCCAAAAGAGCTATATGAAGCAGCTCCACTAGGAAATACTTTAATTTTTTTTCTTGCTTCTTCCTCCCATCTATAGAGAGTGAAGGTACAAAGTGAGAAACTGATCTATTTCCAAAGCGTTTGGCTGCATCTGGGCCTGCAATGGAGCATTCCTACTGACCTCACCTTCTATGTCTCCTAACTTTATCAGGAGACACTTGGCTCTGGCTGCAGCCCCCCTTGCTTTTTCCATTTTCAGTATATCACTCAGTTTTCTCACAGTTCCTGCTTTTTCTTGTCTTGATTTGTGGCTTGACTGATGCTACATTACAGCCACTGGAAGTACTAATTTCAGCAGTCCTTGGAGGAGGCCTGTACTCACACAGCTGCTCTCTGAGATCAAAAGAGGAGGAAGGGCACAGTACACCTCGTTGATCTCTGTGGCAGCTCTCTGGAAAGCCCACACTTGTCCCACCTTGTCCTTTCCAGCACCTGCGTAGGTCTTAAAGGTTACCATACAGTTTAGAGACTTTAGTGACATCAGCGGACTACAGCAAAACACTCTTCAACGTATTGTTAGCAACCTGATGCACTGCATCACATCCCGCATTGCAGTACCTTGAAGATGATGATGTTGATTTTTAATGTGAGGCAGGGTAGTGTGCAGGTCTTGAAGTTCTCCCTTTTTTCTCTTATCTGATTAAGGACTTCCTTCCCTAGTCCTCTCTGAGGCAGAGAAATCCACTACTTACAGCAATGGTCTTTAGATGGGCAATTTAACATTACAGAAAGTGTGCCTGGGTCAAAGCCTTCCATGTATCATTACATAGAAGTTAGTCACTGCAGAGGAAAAGATGCATGGTAACTTTTTACTCAAGGCATGGCAAAATATGTCAGTAGGGCTTCTGCCTCTTATAATATTCATGCGAATTTTTTTAAAATTTATTTATACAATTACATAAAATCTAAAAATAGATATATGAAGCATGCAACTAAGAAGAATTTCAGTACTGCTTAGTATTAAAGACATTCCTTCCTTCTTCAACAAGCTGTAAGCCAAAACAGTTTCAGAAGATGTCCTATTTTCCAAATTTTCAGCTTTGGAAGGACAAAGGGAAAGGAACACAGCAGGAGATCAGATACTGTGGCTGCCAAGCATTAAGACATTACCAGTGGTTTTGGATGTTGGAAAATAAATATCACATGTGACTTTCTGTAGGGGTAAATGACAGTGACACAGTGTTTGTTTACACTCCTCATCAATTTCTTAATTTCTTTTCCTTGAAAAGGTAAAAATAAGATGTTTTATTTCTATAAAATAAAATTTATTTCTATAAAATTTGCATATTAATATATTTCTACTCATGCACACATATTGTCAGGACAAAGTGAAGAAATCCTTGTTCTAAGCAGGTACTAAAAATGTGTGCATGTAAAGTTATGTATGTTCTCCTGGTAGCAGGACGCAGGAAATTGACACTGAAATTGCCTGATTGGAATTGTGAAGAAGCCTTAGCATGTGTAACGTAAGTTGCTACAGAGACACAGTGCCTCCAAGAAAGCCATTAATAATCAGATGGTTCTGATGAGAGTTACGCATCTAGAAGATGGTCAAAGAGTGCAAACAGGTCAGGTTCAAGGGCCTGCCCTGTGTGCTAGTTGATATCATGGTTAGATGTCCTCTCTTTTTGCCTTCAGTTTTCCTGTCAGATGATACATGGTAAGATGCCAGATTTGTTTAAAGTGTACTCACACGCCAACCTGTTTGGGCTTGTTTTTTTTTTTAATCTTTTTGCGTATTTGAGTACCTTTCTGTATGATATCCAGTGCCAAAATTCAGTGAAGCCCCTGAGATCTTTGGATAAGCCAAAACCACAGCGTTTCTTGATGCCAGATTTCAAAGAGGAAAGAAAAGATGTTGTGGTGATACCTTACTTTCTAAATTAGCTGTGGAAATAGCAACAACAACAAAAAAAACCTGACACACTCTTGCTGCCTTTTATTAATCATGCCCAGGAATGGCTGTAGGAGTATCTGCTGTATAATTTTAATCAGGACTAGCCAGAAACCTCTTTCCTGGTGTACTGCAAATCTCATCCTCAGCCATCTCTAGTTGACATGGGTGAGAGAGCAAAGCACCTAATTTTGCTACAGGGATTATATTGTTATGGAATGGCCTTAAACCCTCAATCTAAAAGGCATTTTTCGGCCCGTATAAGAAGGGTCCCTGCTAGGGAACTTTGCCCTGCAGCTTCTCTGGCACAACAGTGCCGCAAGGCTCAGACTCACCACTACCTTCCTGCCCTTGCAAGTATCATAGGCAAGCCTTCTTCAGCAGGGGCACCCAGCAGAGTGAAGCCCAACTTGGTGCTTGATTTCTGCTAAGATCTGTAATTGAAGTTAAGGGTAGAAAACTTGAACAGATGAGCTCCAAGCAAGAGCACATGCCAGACTTGAAGATACAATGATTTCAAGGGAAATTAGCTTCCACATATAACTTTTGAATATTTCCATATTGCTAAATGCAGATTTTTTTTAAGGCACAATTTAGAAGAGGATGATGTGAAATGCTGCTTTGAAAGTGTTTCTGAAATTGGAAAATGCAAACAGAGGCCATATTTTGAAAATGCAGCTTTAGTTACCCTTTAGCTGCTTTTACTGAATGGAGAGGAAGGTTTTCCTTTGAAGGCTCTATGGGAAATAATGTCTACATAATACAGAGTATATCCACCTCTGAAGGAAAAACAGCTGAGTCAGTGCTCCTGAGAATTGACATTGTGGTTGCAGGCAGTCTAGCAAGTCTAAATCTGTGGCTTAGACCGAGAAGCTCCAGCTTCTATACTGAATACTGTGCTTTAGTTTTGTAAGAATCAGTGTAGATTGCATAAAATTATTAGCAGAAAGATCTAGGACTTTCTGCATGAATACTATGACATAGTTACTGGTTTTCCTTCATATTTCTGGAATAAATTTGTATGAAAATAAACCTTAACTGTGCTACAAAAGTGAAATGTGCTGAAGATGGTAACTTATATCAATAGATTTATTGTTGTGTTAACTCAGCATACCTCCAGAGAAATGGATCTCCTGAGCTTGAAACATTTTCCTGGAACTTGTACATTCATGGCACATGCAGTAGAGTGCAGTGGAAACTTTTAACCAACATTTTCTTGGCTCAGAAAAAAAAAATGACAATATGATCTTCACAAAATAGGGAAACATCATCCGTTATTAACAGCAGATAGGGAAATTAACATTTTTACAAGCTTGTCTATTTTGTGGGAACTGCTCACAAAATCAGACATGCTGGTTTTGTTCCTAGAGTCAGCTATGTGTAACAGGCAAAAACATACGTTCCCATGCAATACAAAATTTTCAAATGTATGCTAGTAATCAGTAATGATTTAATTTAAAGATTAGATTTGGCTATAGGAAAGTAAATGGCTGCCCACACTCCTATTTGTCATTCATGAGGCTCTGTTTTATTTATTTTATTTTCTAAACAGACAGGCACACACATGTTAGTGCAAAAAGTAGAGCGAACATTCATTTAAAATAAGGATGAAATTAAATCCTGTTTCAATGAAACCACTGGGCTGAGCTGTGGTAAGGCAAATGAAGGGGACTTGTAAGGTATTATGACTGTGTTTTAAAATGGCTCATGGAAACACACTGGGATGGTTTAAATGGCTATTTATGTTAGTCAGAAAATTAATCTTAAAAAAATATGTTAACATAAATTAATATGGTCAGGTCTGTGAACCCACTAGGCTTGCAAAATGTCTGCAAGCTTACTGCTCAGCCCTTGGGATCTCTTATTCAGGACTTTGATGAGATTAAGAAAACTGTCCTAAGCGTCATGCAGAGGGGCGCGGTGCTTCTGAGCGGTGAACTGTCATGAAGTGATAGGAAAAGTAGAGGGATCTGCATGATCTTGGCCATGGTAGTGACCGTGGTGGTGGCCAGCAGCACCATACTGATGGTGTTTTCCCCTCTTTGTCTCACAGGATGTGACATGTGTGCTGATAACCGCAACGGCGAGTGCCCCATGCATGGGCCCCTCCACTCCCTGCGGCGCCTGGTGGGCACCAGCAGTGCTGCTGCAGCAGCCCCTCCACCGGAGATCCCGGAGTGGCTCCGGGACCTGCCTCGGGAGGTGTGCCTGTGCACCAGCACTGTGCCTGGCCTGGCCTATGGCATCTGTGCGGCTCAGCGGATCCAGCAAGGCACTTGGATTGGGCCCTTCCAGGGAGTCCTGCTCTTGCCAGAGAAGGTTCAAGCAGGTTCAATCAGGAACACTCAGCATCTCTGGGAAGTAAGTTATCAGCTTTCTTTCCTTGTCAAATTTGATTGTTTTGAAGTGGACATTGAACGTAATTGTATGTAACACTAGCACTGTTCACTAGACATTAAAAAGAACAACACAATTTAACTAAGCCAACCCAGCAGATTTGAAAATGCAGCCAGTGCAAGCAAAAGCCTTGCTGCCCTAGAGGTAGTCATTAAAAAATAGCGGCGCCTCAAAGCTCCATCTGAGGATGGAGCTGTAATGTGAAATAGAGAGAGACAAAGGTCAGAGAATTCTGAAGGTTACAGCACCTAGTGCTTTTTACCTTTTGACCTGTGTAACAAGAGCTAGCAGGACTCTTAGGTCACAATACTAACTGTGTCATCTTAGGCTGAGTAGTATGTGTGGGTAGAGATGACATATTGCACCATCTCGGTGGCCTATGGACAACCCACAAAAGCTGCCAAAACAAGCGCAAAAGCCTGCTCTGCAGTCCTGCTGTTCGCGCAGTGAAGGTGTTAGTGCTTGTTCAAAATTCAGTTCAACTCCTGTCCTGCAACGACTATGTGCTTCCCTGATGGTGCTTTCCGTGCTTTTATGTGAAAGGCGCTTTCTGCTCTCTGAAAACATGGGGGTTTTTTTATATACTTGTCACCATGTTAGAGAGTATAACAGTGATAATTGATATGAAAATATTCAGCCCATGATACGTTGTTTTATTTTGTGATGAACAGTGGCTGTGGTTTGGCAGAACAGATCATAAACACATTTTGTATCCCTTTGGCCATACAGCGACATCTATGCCAGTTACTGTTCATGACCATGTACATTTTCTCCAGTGAAACAGTGGAGTTTTTGCTTAAGTAAAGTATAGTTTGTATGCGATGCTAACAAGAGCATCTTGTGATTAGTTAATTTAGAAAGAAAAGACAATATATGCTCACTTTACCTGATAATAGAGAACATGTATAATCCAACTGTGTGTCAGTCCTTCTTATTTGCAGAAACAGCCTACTGTTTACGTAGTCTTTTGCGATTTATTTCTTCTCTGCTTTGTGCTGGAAGGTGTAATTTCTTAGTTATGCTTAGTCCTCTGTAGCTGCAGCTTTTGCTCACCTCAAGACTAACTACTATGGAGCGTCAGTAGGAGTGTGCTTGTAGATCTGCAGGTGATATTTACTCATCTAGACCAAACACATATCTTCAGAGTAAAACGGGATGTTCTTGCTGGTTAGAAACCCGGCAAGGAGTCCGTGAAGATGCAAAAAGTGGTTTTGTTGCCTTCAGTAGGTATACTGTAAAAGTGAATGGATTTTTAGCAAATATTTGGTGTTGTGGAGCCAGTATATTGTGTATAACAGTTGTTCACAGAAAACCTGTGAATATTTGTCAGCTCTTTGGGGCTGATCACCTCTTTTAATAATTATGTTCTTTTTTTGCATACTATCTTTGTGACTTGTTCCTATGAATGGGATCTCCTATGCATTTTCTATATGCAAGAAAAATAGTAAATAACTCATCAGAGTTTTTGTCTGAAAGTATTTACCCAAAAAAGTCATGTAGCAAGAAGATTTTCACATTAAGACTTAAAAGATCAGTCTCAGATCACACCTAAATGTACTCAGTAAAACTGGATGGATTATAATCTTTGGGAGTTTTGTGTCTGCCTTCACTGGGGATGGAATTTCTCTTGTATAGAAGGCATAAATAAATCAGACTTATATTTGTTCCTACCAAAGCCCCTTGATTATAATGAGAACATTTTGAGATATGTTATTAATCAAATATTTCTTTTATGGAACACTATATAATGGTGTTGGAGGATTTATTTTCATTAGGAGGGATTCTGTGGTTCAGACTATGCTAACTAACAAAATATAAAATAATTAAATAGGCTTGCCAGATCATCAAGTTACATAAAACACTGAAATTTAGCAAGAATAAATGCAGATAGAGAATTTTACATTATTCTTAATCTTTTTTTTTTTTTTTTCTTCTAAGTTATGGGTCAGTTTTATGCAGTTAAGTTGCAAATGTTGTCATCTTTATAAAAAGGCAAGAATTTTTTAGTCTAATCTCAGATGAACTTAAAAGTTGTTTTAAGGCAATAAAAGAAGGAAGATTGTTGGGGGTGAAAGAAAAGAATATTTTATGTACAAAGAAGAAATAGTACTGATGTATGTGCCAGGTTCAGACCACTGATAGGTGTCAGCTGAGTTTTTGTGTGTGTTTGCTCTTCTGTTCTTAACACGCAACACAGATTGCCTGTTGAGTAGAAAAGTGAGTATGTGTATTTTTAGTGAATTATCTTAAAATAATTACAAAATTTTGGGTTTTTTAGAAGGTATTATGGGCAGCTCATGGTCTAGAATTATTTATGTTAACGGCAAAAATTGTTAGCAAAGAATCACATACTGTAGTTTTAGCTGTTTCTCATTAGTTTTGGCTTTCAATTTGGTATGCCTTATCTATCAAAGAACTGATGTTGAATAAAGAAAAAGTATAAGAAAAGAAAATAATCAGAAAGTGTGTGTGATTTTACAAAGCTGATCTATGAAAATAAATATAAGCAATTGAAAGTATGTGTCTGAATAGCCTGTATTCTTTTAGTCTTTATGGTATAGCAGTGTGGATTAAATCACCATGTGTTAAAGGAGTATCTCATCATTGTCCCTTTATAAAGTTGTGGCTTTAGACAATTCTCTTCCGCTGATCTTTTCAAGACAGCTGCAAATATAAGTGTGACTGCAGATCAGTTACTCAGCATTAGATCTTGATGGACCTAGAGAGGTCTTCTTTTTCCTTAGGACCATAAACAGCATTCCAGTATTTTTTCTCTCAGCGCTGCAAAGTAAAGTTGATAGATTATTGTTTTCATTTGCAGTTCTTTGTGTGCACCAGATAGAAGCGCTATCGCAAGGACTTTTAAGCATTGTAACTAATTTGGCGTCTTTTTTTATTCCCTTTGTTGTGGGAAACATCAGAAGCACTGCATTTGATGTGTAGTTCAACGCTATGGAAATATGCTTTAGTCTGTCTGCGCAAGTGTTCCTACCATGCACTCAGTGTTTGCTTTGTATGTAATCCATACAGCATAATATACAGCGATTCTGAGTAAATTACCTACCATTCCATTACCTCACAACAGGCCTTGACACCCATGAGTGTTCATGGGAAATTATAGAGTTCTCTTGCAATCAGCCAAGATATTTTTTTATAACTTACAGAAAGATCAGCCCTTCAGAAAGACAAAAATATTTGTAATTTTTTTAGTTATAGTTATTTTTTGCCCCTTTGGCCCACTTGTGTTCAATCCAGAGTTTGCTTGTATTTTAGAAAAATGCAATAAACTCTGATTTGTTTAAAACAATAACAGGACTAGGTGTATTAAGTAAACACTGTCTTTGGCACTACAGGCATTTATTCCACCACAGGCATTTATTCCAGTGCTGCTTGATAATATTTCTGATCTTTTTCTTTCTTTTCTTTCTTCCTTTTTTTTTTTTTCCATTTTGAAATAATAAGAACAATCCCTTTGTTATTGCAAAGAAAACAGAGACTTTCTCAGCAATTAGGTTTTACTGATGAGAATGAGATAATTTTTCCCTAATGTGTTTTCCAATAAAGAAGTGAAAAGACACACTTGATTCCAACATATATGAAAACATTATCTCAATTATTAATGTGTCCTTACTCCCTGGAGATAAATTAATCTAGTTGCACATGTTTTCCCTTTTCTGTTTAACATCAAAATTTAATAAGAGTAGACTTAAAGAATGTGTATGATACACACTTAAATTCTATTAGAACAAAATACAGAAGTTTAAAAGTAAAAACACTTTACTAGACAAAGTTTTTCAGGCTTCAAAATTTAAATTGTGAATTCTGGAAACAGCTAAGTCATAAATGGCTTTTTCCTCTGCAAATGCAGTTTAGGTGAAAAAGCTTTTACTGACAGATGCATCAAAGGAGAAATTCTGTTTCCTTTTCTTCATTCACCTAAAAAAAGAGTTTGGTGTCTTTTTTTTTTTTTTTTTGTTTTGGTTTTCATTTTTGTTTTTGTGGTGTGTGGTTTTTTTTTTTTTTTTTTTTCCCTATTTGGAAAAGCCACAGAATGTCAAATATATTTTTTCCCTTTATTTTTAACTTGACTTAATTTAAGGTTGGTTTTCTGGAAGAAATGCCATTCCAGTTTTCACGTGTTAGGGTTTTTTTATAGGGATAAGTAAAATATATGTATAGCAGGACATTCATTAGTAAATGCAAAATGCTAAACTTGTGTTACTGATTTTAATCTGAAATGGATGGGATTAACTGGCACTACCAGAAAGTGTGCATGCCTTTTTAATAAAGTGCCATTTTGATACTTACTGGTCTTTTCATGCCTCAACTGAAGTCATAGAAAACGTTGCCCTCGACTTCATCTGGACCAAGTGCAGACATTTTGCTGGGAAGTGTGCTGGCCAGAGGACATGTGGAGTCCTGTGTATTTCTGTACAAATTAATGTGCAGAGAATCCTTACCTTTCAAGTGAAACGCTCATTCCAGTTATGGTGATGGTTTTGTATTTGGATTCTCAAGGCTGTAGTTTTGGACTAAATTCGCTGGGGGATAGAATTATGTGCGTGCCATCTTTCTATTAAAGCGAAAATTATGTTTCTCAGAAATCCATCATCTAGTATTCTAGACTGCTTGTCAGCCCTGTTTCAAATATGTCATGTTCATGAAATTCAAATAATTTTGTCTTGAAAAAAACCCTTTGGTTAAGTTACAGTTATATCTTTAATTATTCAGAGTAACAGCTGGTGCCATTCTGTTGTTGTTTGCTTTGCTTTTTCTAAGGATTTTGTGTAGTGTATCGCATTTTGCATTTATTTTCTATTAAAACAGCACAATAAGTTTTACTTTTGCATGGATTTTAAGTTTGGATGCTGCATCCTGGAAATATCCCTCATTTGTGTTCAGCAGCTTACTAAGCCGGAAAATCAGCAAGAGCACATTTAGTGCTACAGATTCTTTAATTTATGTACCTTAGAAGAAAACTGTGCTAAGCTGCTATAAAGAAGCTTCCTAATATTGGTATTTCTGAAACACTTAGCATCACATTTTTCCAGATAACTTTTGTAAGTTAGAGACTCGTTATGTAAGGTCAATATAAAGTTAGTTTGATCCCAAATATAAAGGCTACTTTGTATTTGATAATTCTTATTCTTACAAAAGCTGGACTAAACCTTGATGTTTCTTTTAGAAACCGTGTGATTTTTACAAGACTTTTTCATGCCTTATCTTTATGTTTCTCCATGTCTTTGGTATGTTTATACTACATACAGAAGGTATCGTATGCCTGAGCAGATAAATAGGCCTAAGCACATGTGCAACAAAACAAATCTAATTTGCACAGGGTCTGATTCTCTTCCTATTTAATGAAGTGAAGTTTGGAATAAACTTTGCTGGGGAGTTGGATACTGCCAGAAACTCAACAGGATTACTGAAAACAGTAATTCCATGGACTGTATAGGCCATGCAAGCACCCGAACACACACTATTCCCAGAAAAAAAATATTTTCAAAATTGCCAGACCATGCAGTCTGTTTTTCCATAGCGCATAATCTCACCTTTAAGATTTTATTATGTGATACACAAAAATATTGAAATGGAACCCAAATAAATATAGAAACTAATTTCTGCCCTTAATTTGATCACTGCCTTTCCGTATTGCTCAAAAGTGATCGAATCACCAACACTACAGAAACACTTGACCTTTTTTTCCTTTTTTTTCTTTTTTTTTTTTCCTTTTTTTTTTTCCTTTTTTCCTGTTTTTTAGTGAGTTTAATAAAGAGCAATTTCAATTGCTGGATGGAAGTTTGTTCATAAAGCCTGAAATTACTCTTAACTGTTGATTCAAAGTGGGTGAATAAAGGCAGTATTTTAATGAGATATATAGATATCCAAAATGTGTTGCATACCTGATGCCAATAATATATTGGTTATAGATTTCCTGAGCAGCAACTGCAGCATACGCCTTTCAGGGTAGTGGTGTTGTTCAGTATTTTGCCTGTCTCAATTACTGATACATACCTGGTCCCCCAGGTTTCATGGCATCAAACATGTATGGACTTTAAAATGTAGACATTTGAGTAACAGCTTAACCTGAAAGCTGGAAAATTCAGCCCAGAGTATTCTTCCCTTCCACACATTTGGCACCTTTTTTCAGATAAGTTACAGAATTCCATTATCCAAATTGTGACGTATGTGTGACAAAGGTTGACCTTTAGTCATGTCAATCCTTTTTGCGTAGGCCTCAGGCTCCAGCCTAATGGCTCAAAGCCTGATTTACTCACTGTAATAAGGGCAGGAGGTCGAGCAATTGTCAGCTTGCCTGCTCATGCTCGTCTTGGAGCCTGGTTGAAGGCTGTTAACACAAAGCTTTTCAAAGTGAATTTACAACCACCAGCACTGACAGAGGCCAATCAGTACACCATAAATGTCAGGTTAGTGAGATTGAGCAGTAAGTAAAGTACTGGCTGCCCACTATTGGCTGAAATCAATTGCTTAAGGTTTAACTGAGAATAGCAATCCATGTTTAACTATGTCTGCAGAGTCAGTTTAAGTGTGGAGAGCAAGTTGGAGGGCAGATTAGGCAGAATTACCCACCAGCAACAGCCATGGCACTAAGCCCTGCATTTGTTCCCCTTCTATACAAATGGTACCTGCACTGATGTAATTCATGGTCAAAAAGTGTTGAACCTGCCTCTTAGTTACAGAGATAAGATTATTCCTTTTATGCACGTAAAAAAAAAAAAAGGGTAAACAGTGTTGTATCTTACCTGAACAAAGAAGTCTAGGAAATTTTTTAATGTATTATTTCAGTAATGCTCAGTGATTTTTAGCCCTTGCTTCCAGAGAAGGCTTTTTCATAAGGAAACTGTGGCTTTTTGCTGTTGGCTTGCAAATAGAAGCTATCACAGAATTCGCTAATGAGTGATTATGTACTTGATGGTCTGAATATCCATGAGATGTAGTTACCTGAAGGACTGAATGTTTTTATCATTTTGTGTAGTGACAGCTTGGACAACAATTCATTTGGCTTTGAAAGCATCAGCATTAAAATGTAGGAATCAGTTAAAATGCTGTATGCCAGGATTTATAAATTAGGCAATTTCCTTGATTATTGCAATAATTTACAAAATTGATTGTCCTAGTGTAGCATAGGCAGATTTCAGCAATGATCATTGACAGCAGGCGCATCCTCTAGTATCTATACTCACTGTTCCCTAAAAGAAAGGCCACTCTACTATGAGGTTATTCTCCATCTCAAGGTCAATTATGCATTGAAAAAGACTACTACTGTAGAAGATCACACGCCTTTAAAGGAGAACCACGTCAGCTATTCATGGACTCTGATGGTAGCCAGAACACTTATTTTTCCTTCAGTTTGTAATATGTTTGCTGATGGCCAAGGCATTCATTTGAGCCTGTAGTGCACATTCTGTTTGTGATCCGTTATTGAAAGGTAAATAATTTTGGCAAATTGCAGCTGTAAATATCTGACTGAAGATTTAAGTCAATAATGTGTTTTATTTGTTGCGTCTTAAAGTTCTAGCTAACCAATAGATATAGTGTATAGTAACTTCATTTGGGTCAATTATTTCTGCAAGACACAATAAAGACATTTTGTCACAAAGCAAATATGCTCTAGAAGTTTTCCTATATTAAACCAAATATAATAAAGCTGCAAAATGTTACCCATGAACCACAAACCACAGTGCTTTCTACTTGTGTGAAAATAAGCAATCTGCACTGTAAAAACCTTTGAATGCTAAACCTTAAAATGCAGGTGATTGCAGGTGATTACAGGAGATTCTTTTTGCAAGCTGTAGATGAGGTTCTGCCTTAGCTGGCAACAAGATAATTTGTATCAGGCCTCATCCAGATCAGGAGCTTCCAGGACAAATGTCCTGCAGTTGTTAGACAGTCCTTGCTCAGAAAAGGTAACCATTGATGTCACTAGGAACTTCGATTTAATGAGATCTTCAGGCATGACTGAATAATACAATATCACTTTAATCTTTAATCGCAACTCTTAAATTAGTTTTTTCCAAGTTAGGACAACTGTCCCTTCAGAACAGCAAAGCCGCCTCCCATGTTTTCTGCCATTGTCCGTACAACAACAGCACCCAGTTGACAAGAAGGTACCCTTGTATAAATGCATTCATTTGAACTAAAGATAATATTTTACTGTGAAGAAAGGCAGGATTGCATTGCCAGTGACTGTGTAGCAGCACACTGGATTTAGTTAGACAAATATTAGCATCAAATAAAAACATTTTTTTGGTATCTTGTAAAAAATCTGTAACTCATAAATTTATTGTTTATACTACATTGCGTATTTGTTGCATGGATTTGGCAAGATGTACGTGAACAATTCCATATTTTAACAGTAATTCACCCTGGTATTTTCTGTGTAGAGACCTACTGGTGTGTAAGCAAGCAAGTTTAGTGACCTCAGGGCATTGCTAAAGGTATTTTGATTTAATCTGTGGAACTGCAAAGTAGGGAAATTTGGTTTAATGATGAGTGCAAGAAACTCCTGCTGAAATAGAGGCCACATGAAGGCTCCATTCTTCATGTTGTTCGCCTGTAACAGAGTCATGAGTTTGGAAATAGAGCAATGGTCAGTATTTGTTACAATCCTAAACTGGAAAAAAAAAGTAATCCTACATTAACTGAAGTGTTATATATAAAACTAACGAAGTAAGCGAATCTGCGGTTTGCAATTTTTACTTAGGCTAAACTTCCAGTTGTGTAAAACTCAGGATTTTTTAAAAAGTGACTTATATGTACTTTTTGCTCCATGCTGTATCAGTATTCACTGCGGAAAGCAGATATTAGTTTTTAGCAATCTGTCGAAAGAATTTTCATGGCAGTGCTGATGTTATTTTCAGATCACCATTTCACAAAAAAAAAATCTTAGCATTGAAGTAAAAATAATTTTAAAAAGTTTTCTATTTCTATTCCTATTTCTGTTTCAAGATGGTTTGAATTTTGTCCCTATTTCCATTGCTCCAGTAAAAGGAGATGAAAGAGATGCACAACTGCTTAAAGAAAAGTAAGAAGGACTCAGGTGTATTTTCTAATTTGTAAGATTAGTTGTTTATAAAGCGCATCTTTATTTCCAACTGGAGATGTGAAGTTTTGCTGAGCTACAGATATTTTCCTTTGCTTATTTATTTTATTGTGACCAGCAAAATTTTAGTGACAGCTATGGTAGCAAAGTGGAATTTTTTCCACCTCTAAAAAAATTTGTTGTATTTCAGAGCAAACATTCTGAGAAGGATTTGACATTTGAGGGAAAAAAACATTGAACTTTAAAAAAATCTGATTCTTATCCCCGACATTTCAGAAGAGGAAAATTGGTGTACAGGTTGGTTAGGTGGCATGCATTTGGAAAGTTCAGTAAGAAATACTAACATTTCATCAAAACAAATACGGTTCTTCTTAACTAATTCAAAAATATAATGAGAATACTTAAGCAAAATGAATAGGTTCCTGGAAAAAGTCTGATTTTTAACAAGATGGGGGCTTTTTAATGCAGAAAAATGGAGGCTGCAGGTTAGTTTTTTGACCAGCTATAACAGAAATGCACAAAAAAGTTACACAGACATAAGTTTCACTTAAAACTGCTGGAACCTTCTGGGACATTTGGCAAGTGTACCATGCTAAGAGTTCTTTTTTCCATGATTCCAAACCTGAAAATTCCTGAGTACTGTATTCTGGCTCCAGCATTTTTCTAGTGAGAGGGGCTTCCTGAGAAATTTGAGGCCTTGGTTCTGTGTTGGGACCAAAACTTTTCACCCTGCTGAACCTATTCTGTTGTTCAGGGACCAACACAATAGAATTTAATTTGCTGTAAATCTTTCAGCACTCTTAAAAGTCAGGTAAGAAGTTTAGGAAGCTTTATTTCTTATAAAATTTTATCACAAAGATGACCAAAGTGAAGAAGAACATTGGCATTTCCTTAGACCATGCACTAATTGTGAAGATGCTTAGGGAAAAATGGGTACTGTATTAATGTTCAAATTTTTGCATCAGTGTTGTCTTACCAGAATTTCATTCTCTTTTCTCCTCAAACCAGGATCACATTCAAGTAACTGGGAGTAAGAGGCATTTTTTTTTTAAGGAATATTAACTGGCTTGCTTGTTTGTGTGGAATGGTGTCTATTGCATCCCCAGTCTAGAGATTTAATGAATTTCTAGTAGTGAGAGTTCTTCAGCAGAAACTGCATAGCCTGGGCTCAGGGGTGTCTCTAGCCACCATATGGCAGAACGCACATTAAAATAGGCTATATATCTGAGCCTGGGTGGGCTCAAGACAGTAACTCTGGCTGAGTAGCTATTTGACCTTGTGGTCTGCCATTCCCAACAAAAGATGGCTGAAGGTCAGCCTGAGGTCTGCAGCCTCCCTTTCCTCCAAAAACTACATTTGTCTGACTCTTTTCTTAACCTTCGTGGGCTTTTGTTTATTTAATAAAATGTTAATTTTTATGCCCTAATTACCCCAAAGTGACATGCCCCAGAGGCAGCAATGTTTCAGAATTTTTAGTTCATTGTTTGAAATAGATTTTTCCTATATTTTTGAAAGGCTAATTTATGCACAATTTCATTGTTTGCTGCTAAGCCAAATCAGATATCTTCTTTTTCAAAGATATAGTAACTGTCATGTTGCATAACTTCATGGACTTTGTAGAATCTTAATCTGCTTAATCCTTTATTCTTAGTTTATTACTTCCACATTATTAGTTATGTCTTCTGAAATCTCATAGGTGTATATGCTACACTTTACACCATTCATTCCCACTGTGGCCTGCATGTCACAGTGGCTGTATTTATGATCAGGAATAGCTAGCAATACCTCTAAGGACACTATCAATCACAATTTGAAATAACAGAGAGAGCCACTGAAGAAGTTTGTACAAGGCCTTCTCCTCTCTCTGAAGCTAAGCAACACACTGCTCCCATACCACACCCTGCTCCTGGTTGGTGAGTAGTTCAGGGAAATACTCCTTTGTCAGTCACATTTTACTGTCAGATCATCTGTTTTAAGGGATGAAAAACATCAAGAATTTAAACTTGCTGCTGCATCCATGGAGAAGACAGCTACTAGAGTGATAGCTAAGCTGAGCCAATTCCATGTCTTTGCAATAATTTAAGATTAGAGCCAACCTAGTGAAGGTATGTACCACCGCGATGTTAATTTCATTATTTTTTAAATTTTTTTACTTCTGTTTTATTATATTTTCCTTTTAAAATTATTTTTATCTTTTTATTAAATTCTTATTTATTTTACTATTTATTGCTGTAAAAATCTTACATTAAAAATTCTTTTTGTGATTCCTGAAAAGGTATGCATTTGTCTCAGGGCTTTCAATGAAAAGGGTGAATATTCTGACATTTTCTGTGTGGAAGGTGGTTTAATTTTATTGGGGAATTAGCAGTGATTTTGCTGTTGAGACAATCCATTTCTAGTTCTAGCTGTTATCCTACATTAACTGGGGAAAAAAGAAATATTTCTATTTCACAAGCAAGGCTGGATTGCATATGCATTAACATTTTGGCAATTAATTCCATTGCTTTATTCAAATAATGAGACAGTCATTGGAACTTGATAATAACTTGCCTGGTAAGTTACTTCTAAAGGAAGTAATGTTGAGAAACTTCTATGTAAGAAAGACTTTATAGTGCAGCAGCCAAGGATTAGACTGCCATAGACTGAAAGTCTGACTGAATTTTTCCCTGCTTCATATTCTTTGAAGATCTCATCATAAAAATCAAAGAGCTAGATATCTTATCTTCCACTTTTCCTCAACAAATTCATACATCTATAGAGGCTGAAAAAGTGGACCTTCAGATCATAGGGAAAATTGGGGCAACAAACAGATGCAGGCAGTTAAAAACACTGTGTTTGAAGATGGAGAATAGGATAGCATGGCAATGTAGTGCTCAGTGAATTTGCAGAAAGAGCCAGGGCTCCCTCAGACTATGACTCTTGCAGAAGATTACTGCCATTCTTTCTCTTTAAGAGATTACAGGTAATTTTACGACTCTCTCACAAACCAGGTTAAGCTTGCCTCATGAGCATTACAGTGCTGATCTAGTTATTATTCAGTTTTTGAGCTGGTGTTGTCTGATAATGAGTTGTTGATATCCTACAGAAAGTCAGAGGAAAAACATTAAGAAGTCATAGCATTCAGAAGTAAATTTTTTCTCCTTTGTTTTGTCATGGATTTCTGCTCTAGATATTTGCCACCCTTTGGTTGGTTATTTTAAGTATTTTATCTACTTTAAGGTTTCAAAAACTTGGAAGTAGTACAAAACTTTTGGTAGGTAACTTTTGTAGCGCTCAATATTCTTGAGCTTGCAGAGCTTTTCTCTGCGTGCATGACAGCCATAAAAGTACAAAATGAGCCTGAGGTGCTGTAAGCTCCTACCGCAGTGGCACAGCATGATTCTAAATTTCATTTACTCCCTTCCACTTTCTGGCAGCTGGTGGTGTTGGGGAGTTCTAAGAGAACATGGTGTGGCTTCCAAGATCAGGACTCCTGAGCTTTGTCCCAGTGTCAGATTGCAGGATTTTTCAGGTCTTTTCATTCTAAGTTTCGTGGTGGTGGTACTTGTCAGTGACTAAAAAGATCCCAATGTTACTCCCCATTCCAGCAAAACAAAAATGGTAGCAGTTTCAAAGAGGACAATATTTTTTTTTACATTTATATATCAGTCTCTTAAACTTTCCGTCCTGGAGGAGTCAGTTGGAAAGGCAGCAGAAGACAAGGAAAGAGATCTTGGCTTTGTGCATGCGTATTGGAATTTGCGGATGACTTGCCCATCAGTTTTATGGCATTTAACCCTCTAACAGAAGGGTTATGGTAACTAGAAATTGTATAAAATGCATAGCATAATGTGACTGAAATATTTTTGAAGAGTTACCTTCTATCTAGAGACCACAACTAGATGACTGTGGGCAAAGAGAACAGAGTACAAGGTGGGTGTGGAGGGGATCAACTTCTGGAGAAAAAGCCTGTGAATGGAGTTCTTAATGGAGCTTAATATATTGTCTTCATTATAGAAGAGGATAGATCTGATTTGTCTTCTTGTTACAGATAACTACATGTGGGAAAAAAAGCCAGTAGCTGAAGTTATACAAAACACATCTCAAGAGAAGCAGGTAGCTATGTTTTTTGCAGTCGTTAAACATAAAAGAGGCACTTTGACTCTTCAGAAGGTCACAAGGTCATTGGATGCGTCAGGTTTTGCATCTTTGGGTTGAATGATCAAAGCCTTTGCCTTCATTTTCTGTGAACCTCCAAACCCTTTTTTTTACCTCCTGGGCCATACATGGGGAGAGTAAGACTGCCTGCATCTTCCTTTTAGTATTTTGCATAAGGGTCACATCTTCAGGAGGGAACGTGTGGGAATTTCTTCACTCAGCTATCTAGGCAGATTCTGTTTTCTCTTTTGTTCTCTGTTTTGTGCTAGAGGACACAGGGATTAGGCCAGGAACAGTTAATCTCTGATTTTACAACAAACATATTTGTGCCCTAAGCAGACTGCTGCTGACCTTGCAAGTTTGTAATGAGCTCTTCAACTTCAGGTTGTCCTGGCTTGTTGGTACATCTGGACATTTCTTGCTTTAGCAATTCCATGCCATCATGGGGGCATCAGGTACTCTTGGCACAGTGGTCCTCTCCCTTTTTACTATGGCTTTTCCCAGATGGAAGCTGATGGCTTATAATCTACAGCCTGGTGCAAATAATCAAATAGTCCCTTCTGGCTTTAAAATCCATGAAGCTATGAAGCCAACCAAGAGAAGTGATCGTGCCTGTGTAAATCTTATCAAAGCTGAGCTCTGCTCATTCTCCCAAGTAAGAGGTCCTGTGCTTATAAAATCCCCTCAGCCTCCTTTTCTGACAGAGTGCAGCACATCAGAAGAATTGTCTGATAAAGATGGAGAGAGATTACTATAAAAGCTAGCCATGTGGCTTCTGCTCGGAAGTTTGCATATTTCCCTTATACATGAAGTGGCATATACAGACTGCAGCTTAACCCAAATCTCCAGAGATAGAATAACATGGAATAAAGAGGAACAGTAGCCCCAAATTTTCTTGCAATGATCCTACTGCAGTAACGCTGAATGGACAGGCAACCATATAGCACAACCCCCACAGCTGTCACTTTGGCAGACTTTTTGATGAATTGGATCTTGATATTTACAGAATCTATTAAAATACAGCCCATCATGTGTTTGTTTATATGTTGACAAGATGATGTACACCCTGTGGGTCAAGGGTGATGTGAACTGTTTTGGTGTTCTTGTCAAAGCAGCTAAAAAAAGAGCATTTAAATAATTTTTTGTAGAATAATTGTCTAAGAATGTAAGAGCAACATAGAGAATTCAAGCTTTGGAAAAAAATCTCAACTGATCTGACACAAAAATCCGAGCTCGTTATCAATCAAAAAGACTTTCCTACTTCTTCTTTAATATGTTAGAAAATTGGCAGCTCAGATGGAAAAACAAATAGCAAAAATTAAACAAAAAGGAATTGATCTAACTATCTGGGTGGTTTATCCAGTTTTATATAAAATTTTTCACTTGGACTTGTGATATACTAAATAAATTTTTATTTAACAAATGAGGCTCTACAGCACATACAAAATCTTGAACTTTTTTGCTATAAATATTCTAAGAATTAGCTTTATGAAGGTATCAGATGTATTTCTTCGAACATCATTCATATGTGTTTCATTTTTCTTTGCAGTTATGAAGAAAAAATACTGTCTGAAATTAAATCCTGTCGGTCTGGTTGTCCTCACATATATGCCTTGTAAATCCAAATGTGGCTACATCAGGGATGTTACCTGTGAAAAATTGTTCTCCAAACTCATACTCCAAAGGATTCTAGACTTCCAGATTTATTGTATTGTTGTTAGATTATATTCTCATGAAGTGGGCTAAGAGCTAAGGCAACTTCTTGTAGAAGAATCTTTTTTCCATCTCACATTTTTATTACTTGTTTTTTTTCAGCGCCTTGGAGTCATGTGCCTCAGAAATAGGTAATTCCATTCCCAACATAAACCTAGCACATGGTCATTTCAGTGCTATGAAAGAAATCATGGAAGAGAGCAGATAAAGAAGATGAGTTTCAAGAAAACCAAAAATACACAGTTTTCTGGGATTTGTTATGTGCATATTGTCAAATTGTTGGAGGTATCCAAATGCTTCACTGTTTTAGAAAGGAATGGGTGCATTTGGAACACCAACTGGAGCTAGGATGAAAAGTCTGACAGAGGAGAAGGGGGTGTGAGGGTGAAAAAGAAGGAATGAGTGGATAAAGGCTGGGAAAGTAGGAACTGGATCTGGGCAGTGTGAAAAAGGAGAGATCAGAAGTGTTGCAAATGAGGAACACAAGGTGACTGCTGGACATGAGCTGTCCTGAGATCTTGTGCTGAAGAAGTGGTGCTGTTGACCCTCATGTCCCCTTGACAAGAAGGACCTGAGAACAGCTCAAGTTACCTTCAGATTTCCTCTTCTTAAAGGTGACAGGGTATACTGGTTTGGCTCTGGTGAAAGATTATTCCTGAGCCCTGGGGTCCTTTTGAAGGCTGCCTCTTGGATCAGGTCTGGGAAAGGAAGCAGAGCAGCCCATTCTTTTATTCTTATTCTAGAAAGGAGGTTCAGGGCTTTTGTGGGCTGAAATACTGGTAGCTTTTCTTTTTCTTTGTTATTTTTTTCTTCTTCTGTTATATATTTCTAAGACTTCTGTCAAAGAAAAGTGCTTGTAACTTTTTTTCAAGATGAAAACCAGGTGCTCTTTTCTTTTTATTATTTTTTTATTTTTATTTTACTTTTTAATTTTTTTCTAGGACTGCCAACAATGAACTAATTAGAACTAGTTGTGAAATTGCATTCTACGGTCACTTGCCCAGGTAGAGCTGGGCTGATGCCTCCAGAAGCAAAGGCATGGTCATAAAGTGCTAGTGCCCTTTTGTCACAAAGGGCATACAACAATGTCCTATAATGAGATGTTGAGCTGAGTTATTTCTGAATGAGCTATTGCACCTGCGTGGTAGAATTTTCGGTGTTGTTAAACTGCAGTGTGCTCAGGTGTGACAAATTAAGCTGCACCTGAAATGCTAGCAAGGTTTGAGATTCTGCCTCCTGAAGACCCCCAAATCAGCATTCAAGTCTCTGAGCAGAGCTCACTGATGAGTCTGAATACAAGATGTTAAGTGTCCTAGGTTAAAAAAGTGTCCCAATTTGCTTGTTGTGCTGTGCTGTTTATTATGGCGGTCTCTACCTAGATGCTGCAGATTTTTCAGGTGCATGACATGTGCAAACCTCAAATAACAAAATCTGAAACTGGATGACCTTTTTTCCTTTTTTTTTTTTTATCTTAATTTTGACTGGTAAACTCACAGTCGAATCAGGAAAAACTCATTATCAAAACAATGACAAAACTTGTACTTATTTTTCTGGAAGCTTCTGTAAAGTTGATGTGTAACATTTAAAGCGCTTAAGCACCACAGTGTAAAACAAAGGAAGGAAGTGAATGTGATTTGAAACAGAAAATGTAATGCAAAAAAAAAAAAAAAAAAAAAAAAAAAAAATCCTCTTCCCTTAAACTTTATCTTACTCTACTTTATTTTTATTTATAAACAGCTAATAAAGGTTGCAGTGTGTTTTATACCCCTGTAAGCTGGTACATGAATTACAGACAAGTGTCACACTTATATTACATTTTCCAGATTTGCAAGTTTGTCAGACTGAATGTTTTTCTGGACAATGTTTCTGACAGTTAAATTAATTATAATAACAAATGCTCATGCCTTTAACTGTACACTTTGGCAAGTATTACAGTTTATAAAGAACTTCATCTCTTTAAAAAGGAAGGAATCCAATATATTAGTTAAGCTCTTTCATTTTTATAAATGGTCTTTGTTATGTGCTTTCGTACATGGGAAACACTTTCAAGCAAGAAGAATGAAAACTAGAAAGAACCAAAAAGATGTCTCTTTCAGTGTCATACTGATGGGATCTCATGAGCCTTATGAACAGATTAGCACCCTCCTGTTCAGTGAGTGTGTTTAGAAATAAGGAGGTATGGCACAGGATTTAGTCACTGGTGTATTATAGGTACATAATCCTTCTTGTTAGAGTCTGGTGTTAAAAGAACCTGCCAAGTTGCCTACCCATAACTGCAGTTGCTTTCACCAGAGCCTTAAAGGTGTTGTCCATGTCTTGCTGGTGGTCTGCAGGACCTTGCAAAACATTCTGCAGATTACATGGAGGTCTGGATTCAAAGAAGTCTCATTAGGTGGTATTGTGAGCTGTATTTCAGTAGCACCATGACAGATGCTTTCCCTGACACAAGACAGGACCTGCACCATGCCCGGCATTGGCATTCTGCTAGATTTCCAGACACACAGCTAAGAATGCCTGTGTGCTCATGAGAAGCCTGTTCACAAGTGTCATGTGTGTGTATGGGGCGCTCAGTTTGACCATGAAATCTTGTCATAGCTGAAGGCCAAGAATCAATAGACGGAATGGGCAAAGCTTACTTCAGTAGGGTAAAAATTGGCTTTCCTTGCAGCTAGTCTGGGTAATAAGATTATAGCAAGAGTCACTAGATGACACTGTTACATAGTTTCACACTGCATTTTTTTATAAGTGGTAGCATTCAGTCTTGGAAGGTGTGCTGTAGTGTCATGTTTCAGTTCCTGTTAGTTTATACTGCTGTAAGTGCCACGACAAATTTCTGTATAATTGAATCTTTCTGACTAGACTTTGCTGGACAGCAAAGCTTATCCTTCATTTTGGGTGGGGTTGAATATAATTTGCAACCTAAAGACCCAGATTTGGCAGCAATGTTTTCTCCCCTGTTAATAAAGAAATCTGCAAAAACCTATGCCTTTGGAGAACTCCAAAGATATTCATGTCCGCCATGGGACAAGGCAGTGGTGGCACAGGTGATCTGGTGCGGTGTCTTTGGGAGAAAGCAGGTCAGGAAGTTAGCCACAGCTGCTTTACTGGAAACCCACCTGCCCTCCCAGTTCAATCTGGTTCTGCTGTGGAGTGATGGACTGTTTGGAGCCACCATCGTCCTTCATGTGGAAACTATGCTTTCCTTTGTCCTGTCTCCCAGTGGAAGGCTAAGGGCCTCTGGTTTTAAGTAAAGCCTTTTTTCTTCTCCATCTGATAAGGCTGAAATATTTAGGCTCACCGAGCTCTATTATTTTGTGCTTACGTCGTGCGCAATGTCAAGACTTTGCTGCAATGCAAGCAGTGGTATGCAATTATTGTCAGGCTTCGGACATACTCATGTTCTTGCCACTCGCGTATTATCTCAAGACTTCCAGAGAATGACTTGAGACACTCCAGCCAGGCAAGTCCTGAAATTAGAGTGGAAGTGACATGCTTTTAATTTGTTAGTTTGTTTTGTTTGCTTTCTCAGTTTTAAGCATGTGTCTGTAAAGCTTTCCCAGCACAGTAGTTTTATGAGCAATATGATAAAAAGTGATTTTTTTTTTTCTTTTGGTTTTGGGTTGCCCTGCTGGAATCGATTACTGAGTAGGAAAGGTCATTTTAAGGAAGCAGCTTTCAGCAGCATTGCAACCACAGCTCTTCTAAAAGGTGCTTTTGCTGCTGTTCACTGCAGCAAGAAAAAAAGAAAGTGAAAAAAAGCAGAAATTACAAAAGAAAAAAAAAAGGATATTCTTTGCATCATTTCACTTCATTGGCTAATAACATGTTTTCATAGTTTAGTCATAATGGAGGCTAAAAATTTTTGAGATTGATATGCTGCTATACATTTTATTATAAATGTATTTCTATAAAGAAGCTATTCTTGTTTTGCTAGTCAAAATGTACTACAAGTCACACTCAAATATTAAGATGATAAAAATTGTTTATAAGTTTATCTTATTTTTTTTCTTAAAAGCTTGGGAAAGCAACCAATATAAAAGCAACGCAAAAATGGCTGACTTTTTTGAGCACTTCTGTCGCTGAACTCCATACAGGGTTTGGCAATTTATAACAGGTTGTATCTGCACTCTCAGTCTAACATTAAATATCATCAAGTTAAGTATCTGGTCTAAGTCAATAAACCTTGCTTATGATGTATTGCCCTCTGATGCTGCCAGTTTCTTTCCATTGTCTCTACAAGGACGCTGGGTAATAGGGTTAGGTTATATACTTACTCTTAGATGGATATTATTATATGAAATGAATACTACCTTCAAGTCCCTAATAAATTTCATTTTATACTGCATGTGGGCAAAGGAAATAATCAGCAGTGCCCCAATATTTGTTATCAGTTTTCCCTATTATAATTTCACTAAGGGCATGCTCCATTGCAGCCAAAGATGTGTCTGCAGCTCTGGACAGATACAAGTCAACTAGCTTTAATCAAGGTAATTTTTTCAGCCTTAAAAATAATGTAACTCCAGCAATATTGAGCTTGCTGTGGGATGCAAAACTTACAGTAAAACATGGTATGTCGCCTTAAGTACATCCCATGCTGCTGCGATTGCCCTGCTGTGGTGACCCAGATAGCTAATTTACAGCCAGAGAACAGATTTGTCTATATCAGTCCCAGCCACTCTGATTGCAGTAGACATGCTTTAACTCAGTAGGAAATTTAATCTGTGATTATACATTATGCTTTATACATATGAAAACAGAACTGGGCTGTTTCCTTTTCCTATGTAATGCATCTGATATGTCTACTAAAGCAAAGGCTGCTTAGTGTAAGCATACACTGCTTCAAAAATACAGAGCCACCAGTATTTTTCTTGGATAACATTTGTTCCCAGTTGTAGCCATCAGAAGGTCAGAAGAAGTTCAGAATGACATGATGGAGTTTATCTATTTGTTTGGAAAAATGATCTAGATATTGCCATAGCAAGTTACATTGTTTTGGTTGTATGATATAGGATTTTTATATTAATGCCATATTTTAAATGTACTTATAAAACAGTTGACTTATAAAACAGCTTTGACTACTTTAGTTTAGATCTGTGCAGTTTTATAATACAGACATTTGCAAATTTACAGTTAAAATTATTTTGGCAGGGACTGCACATAGATGCATTTTGAAAGAAAAACTTCAGATAATTGCGTCATGATGGATCTTCTGAGTCCTGTTCATTTCTGCTCTCAAAGATATTAAATCAATACAAATCTCAGGACTGACTCTATGCAATATGTGAATGATGTATGTGATGAGGTTTGGATTTTTTTCTCATTTGTGTGTGCATTATATGCAGATGTGCCATTAAAATTGACAGAGTGCTTAAGCAGAGTTGCAATGTTAATGGCATGGTTTACTTCAGGTGTAAAATGGGAATTACAATACATATCTTTTATAATATTACAGGTGAAAAGTGCAACAATCATTTGTTTAAAGTGAGGTAATATATTCCTGCTCTTTCTCTCCCATCATCACAATAATTTAAAAATGTGCCAGCTATCAGCTCACTGCTGGCTATTATTGTACTGACTCGTAGAGGATTTACCCCGTAATTCAGAGACTGAAGCATAGACACTCTGCATGGTGGAGCATGATATCTTTCAACACTGTTTGTAGTCCTTGCATGGAATTTTGTGTCTTCAGGGTTGCTCATGTCAGTATGACTTTGGGTCTGATTCTGGTCTTATTTCCAATGTTAAAAATTTACTTGACACTGAGAGGTTTTTTTTAGTGCTTGTTGATTTTGAATATTTTTAAAGAAATCACATTTTAGGTTGAGAAAATGTCACAAAAGATGACATTTAAATTTAATGGTTATGAAATGTATCTATAATCAAACTATGTTACTGCTAATGATCTACTTTTAGTGAGTGGAATTGGTTTAACTCATAGTCATAACCATAGTGCTAGGAAGACAGTAATCCTTCCTATATTTTCACTGCATTTGATGTAATAGATACGGAAGTTAAATCTCCTGAAATGTGGAAAAAGTAGCAAAAAAGTAAATGACAACAGGAAATGTCATTTTCTTCTTTCAGGACTGCCAGACATTCTGTGTAATACAGGATATCCTGTATATATAGTGATGTCAAATTTGAAGAGCATACAGGGCACACTTTATCCTGTATTGTCATGGCAACAGTGCTTTATCCAACATGCAGCAGCTTAAATTTCCAGAGATTCAGGAAAACAGCAGCTGCATCTGGACCTATTGGCTATGCAATTTGTCCAGCACATGAGGGTTTTTGAGTGTGTACGTATTGTGCACTGTGACTTCTGTCCAGCGCTGTTCCAGATTTCACCTTCTTGCTACTTCACGTTTCATTATGTGACTTCTAAAGGCGGTTATACACTTTTGGGATGCTGTCAAGAAGATTATTGAAGATGCAGATGGGTATTAATGGGGATCAGCAAAGGTCAGTAGCCCAATCTATATCTCACTGTTGAGCAGAAGTTACTGGCTTTTGTGAGCATTTTTTCGTCACTACCATACTTCTTTTCTAGTTACCTGTCACAGGACCAGATATTCCAGGACACCATTCTTCCTGCATCCATAGTGAGAGACTCCACTGTACATTTTGCTCTTCTATGTGCTGAACTTTCAATGATATCAGTGGCATAATAAGTACATAAAAACTGAAAAATATTTATATATTTTTTATAATTATACACTGGAATCAGTGAGGAAGTGGAGATTATTACAGCAGTGAAAGTTCTGGGGACAAAGCACACACATCCCTGCTAAAAACAGGCTTCATTAGTCCTACTCACTGAGCAACTAGCCTTTGAACTATGGAATGCTCCTGAATGTACTTCATTATTAAGCCTCTGGTAAGTGTCTTTCTCTCTTAGTCAGTTTGTTTATTCACCCTTGATTCCAAGGATTTGCTCAATTTTCTAGTAAGTATAATATATTTCCTATCCAGATGCCACATGGGATTACTAGACAATTTACTTATCTGGACAAAATATATGTCTTTCCTTTGAAGCCTGGAGTAACTCACATCCTTCTCTGCTCTCTACTGGAGAACGAAAAGTCTTTGAGAAAAAGAAGCAAATCTTCTGCAGCGACATACTACCGAATTCTGTTGGACAATCCTCAGTATTTTTTGACAGAATGAGTCAGCAGAGGCTGGAATCATGGTACATTAACCTGTACCGTCTCACTCTTCCCATACTCCCAGTTTCTTGGAGAGTTTTTAGACAAATTTGATCAGACTAAGATGACAGTCCTGGGATTGCAACAACTGTTTGGACTGTGTCAGTACAGTGTCTTATCTAAAGCTGGCCATGACTTTGTAATAACAGCAAATCCCTTCCAATGCTAAAGTACTTTTTCACCTTCTCCTCTTGCCTTTAATTTTTTGGCTGAAAACATTGGACTCCTTAGTGTACTGTTGTTAGGTGGAGTGAGTGCAAGATACTAAACAACCAAGGGGTTTCAGTTTAGGAATATTTTCAAAATGATTATGAAAAAAAAAATTTACGTTATCCACAGTATGTTGGAGGTCAGTTCGCCCTCAAAACATAATGTCTGACAATTATGCTTTCTTAGTGTGGGTTAGAAAAAGAATATAGTAGACTTAGGTAAACATCATTATTTAAAAAGTGACACATTTCAACAAAGACATAAAATTGTAGGCAGTACAGAAAAGAAGTAAAACCTTAGGAAACCATTATTTCATTAGGACAAATATTTTATGTCTTTTCAAAGACTCCTTATTAAAAAGGGTGAGCTTTAGGACGTTCATGTTTGCATGAAATCATAAATCTGTCATTTGAGAACAAGTAGTGCTTCTTTCTATGGATAAATAGATTTTTATTACAGCTTCATCAAATTCTTTGAAAGTAGTTAATCTGAGTGTATGAGTAGGAATCAGAACATGGTTATTTTTAATATTCTCTCGTCTTACAAGTGTAGTGGTCAAGCCAGTTAGAAAAGTCAGCTCCATACAGTAAGTATGCAGTCTGTGAGGCATAAAAAAGCAGCTGAACAAGGGACTCATTTGCTTGCTATTAGCAGGAACATGTTTCCCTTGAGGAACCTCTTGGAATATACAAATTGACTCTATTATTTCACACATTGTTTAGCTTCTCACACTCTTTCTTCAGTATGCCTTCTCTTCCCCTTTGCCCTCAAATGGATGGACTAATATGCGACTTAAAGTAATCTACCTTCCCAGTGGGCCGGCAGCCAGGGCATACTGGCAGGCCGAGAAAGGGCTTAGATTTTAACTTGTCTTCATGTAGATTCAGAGGTAATTGTCTCCATGAATGGGAGGGAACTGGTAGAGCTGTGTACTCCACTGGGAAACCCAAGGCTTTTCTCTTCTGGCGGAGGGGAAGTGTGACAATTCCTGCTTAGCTTGGGAAAACTGGCATGTCTCTTCTCCACAAACCCCCTCTCCCCCCCTTATTAATCTCATTGTATTTTAGCAGAGAATTTCTGTGATTATGCAAAAGGAAGAAAGAGACAGGAAAAGAGTGGGGAAAGGTTATGCTTTCATCACATTTTCTGGGTCTCCCAATTCATTTAGCCTTATCTGTGTCTTTCAGATTGCAAGCTCTTAGGTGCCATGACTGTTTTTATGTATGGCTGTAATAGCCTATCACCGGTGTACAGTAGATAACTAGTTACAAATTGTTGGAGTTTTCCAAGAAGGGAACCAACTTACTTTTTTTTTTCTTTTTTTCCTTTTCTAGAGAATGAGGAGAAACTAAAACTGTTTGCATAAAAAAGTCAGTTTCAGGGAAAATTCTGATGAATAAAACTTTGGAAAGAATATGTTTCGAATCATCCACGTCATTCTTACATTTTCTAAACAGAAAGTTCATTTCTCAGTTCAGAACTCCTTTCAGTTTTAAAGTTCAGTAAACTTAAAATGAAACATTTTATTATGGTTTATAAAATCTTGCAATAATCCAAGTAACTTTAAAAAACCCCCCAAAACCCCACAGAAGACTGAACAACCCAACCAAACCCAGACAGCCTTGTTCCAAAGCATTTTGTTATTGTTATTGTTTTACAAACATTGTGAGGTTTTGGCTCTATCCAGTAAACTAATTTTGCATGCAGCTCTGCATGCAAATTAACACTGATTAATTTCCCGTTTGTATTAAACTTTGAGGATGCTGGTAGAAATAATTAAATAAGAACTGGTTTAATTTACTTTGTTTTTAGAATTTACACTTTGGGAAAAAATAAAACTAATTTTGGATTAACCATTTTACTGTTAAAATTTTTGATGTGGATTATAATCACTGGTTCTGTTGGTTTGTGATTACTACATCTGGTTTGAGTTCTTTTGTAAAAAAGTCATCATTTAAGGACAGTACACTTGCTGCTCAAACTACTCTGCTTTTTTTGAAATATAGCTGCTGCATCTGTTAGCCTACATAAAGCATCTAAATGTTTTCACTTGAAAGTGTTTGGGACAAAAAAAAATGCCGTGTTGCCTAAAATTATTTTGGCACAGACAGCAGAGTTGAGAAAGGCTGGAAGGGTAAAGGTAAGCTGCATAATATTAAAGATGAAACAGAAAACTTCAGAATGGAATAGAGAAAAAGATGAACACAAACCTTTACATTCAGTCCTTGTTTTTTTCTCTAATGAAACATTCTTGGGTGTTTTTCTGCTGCCTTGATAAAATGAGACACAGAAAAAAGGAACATGGTGAGAAAGTGCCTGATGGGAGAGTAGAGACAAGTAAATAGAATTTTGAGTAACAATGGTTAGATATAGAAAATGAAGTTGGAATTAATAGTAAGGAAAATATTTCTTAATCTGTGTAGAAAAAAGGACAGAGAAGAACCGAAATAGCATAAAAATAGTCTTGAACCACCTTGTAACTGCACCCTGTTCCATATCATGATAGAGCAGCACAACATGTAGATCCAAATGCAGCCTTTTATAACACATGTTTATGTGTTGTATGTAACTTCAGGAGTGAAGGTGTTTGACTCATTCCAGGAACAAGAAAACGTCTTCTGCTGAGTTGCCAACACTGTTACTGTCAGCATCTCTGTGCTGCTTAGACATTTCCAGTCCCATTACTGCCTTTGTTAGATACCAGATAGCTTCTGAGAACTACCTGAAGCCCTGCAGCATGTAGCTCGTGTTCAAGCTAGCCTTTTGGAGATAGGCTAATTTATATTTGTTTGCAAATCTGTATCATTCTACCATTTAAAAAACTGAGTTCATGTATTGTAAGTCAAGACCAGGATACAGCTTTACTGATTATTTTTAGATCTGATCTTCCTAGATTATTTTTTTTTTTCTTGGCATGAGTCTAGAATGTGGATACCTAAAAGGGAAATGCTTAATTTTTGTTATTATCCAAGTAATTTTACAAAATAAGTGCTTCCATTCTCATCTGCTGAAGCTGTTAGTCAGCTTTTAATCTTCACAGTGTGAAGATGTGATGAGTACATGAACGGTTACTCAGATTTGCTGGTCGTAGTCTGAGATTAATTAGAAAACACAGGTTTGCAACAATGAGCTTGTCAAAATCTATCAAGCATTGATCTTTTTCCATGTTAGCAAATATAGAAATGAAAAGGATGAAGGAAATTTTTTGGGCTGAAGAGCAGTTGGAACCCGCTGTGTTTCATCCACTACAATAGACAGGCAAAACATTGTAATGATGACTCCACCATTTGTTTACAGTATACACAATTTGTGACAGTGTATTTTATAACTCTAAAAATTACACTTAATAAATATGAGAAGATACAGGTTTTCTTGATTACTTAAACCTAAATGTTTATTCAAGCTTTCATGAGATGTTTGTCTTAATTTCAACAGAGCTAGGACTGCTGAATGGATGCCATTTTTTTGATGTGGACTCAGTACACATGAAACAAGTTTTAATAACATCCACACTCATTTAACCAGTAAATGCATTCTACAGAGTATTTGCTTCACTTCGGCTTGGTTTGCCTACTGCAGTCAGAATGAAACTGAAGTCGACTTTTTATAGGTAGATTGTATATAAAGGCTTTATCATTCATTTCATGTAATAAAATGGTTGCTGGCTTTAATTAAAAAAAAACAGAAAAAACGTATAAATATTGCTGCTGTAGATCATAGCAGTGCAGTATTACTTGTATTTTCCCTTTTGGTGTTGATGTTATGTAGAAGTTGGAGACACACGTTGTGGATATTGCTGCTGAGAAGGGTAAAAGAAAGATAGGCTTGAAACACAGCCTGTGAGATGGAAGACAGCCAATGCACTGAAAAATGGCAAGCATCACATTTAACAGCTGGACACAGAAATATTTCTCTTTAATTTGGAAGGAGAAATTTTTTTTCACAGCAGGGCACTCTCAAAAGAGCACAACATCAAAGAGGGTGGGTCTCCTCAGTCAAACATCATCTGGCTCCGGTGATGGAGCAAAATGAATGAACTGTCAGGACTTTTTTCCAGTGTGCATGTTTTTGCCAAGTGAAAAGTAAAAGGTTCAGTGGCTTCTTGTGATCACAGACCAAATCCTGATAGTGGAAAGCTGATTCCCTGAAGTCTTCCTCTGATCAGCTGACAGGCAATGTCTGAAGAAGACCCCAGATTGATTGATGTTCCACTTTGTATTGATGGCCCCTGCCATCCAGAGAGAGATAAGTGAGATATGCCAAGTGCTTAACAGCTCTGGAGGGCTTCTACAATTGTGGCTCAAGCAGTGTTCTAATCTAAAGTTATAATCCTCACAGAAACAAACTCTCTTCCAAAGAAACTTAACATCTTACTTACCAATACTAGACCTGCACTCTGACAAGAAAAAAACCTTATTTCACATTCTGTGCTATGCATCCATTGGCAACATCAGCGCTGCTCCTTAATGCACCATTTTCATCTGCTTCTTGACTCTGACTTCAGCTCCTAAGTATCACCATGCTGTTTTTCTGACAATCTTACAATCTAACAGATTTGAAGGAATAATATAAGGCAGGAGTTTTTTCAATGTATAAACATGGCAATACAGTTTGTACAGCCATTATTAATTTATTTTATGAGGAATCTCAGGCATAGTTTATCATATACTTTATTACTTGACCTTTTAATCATCATCTGGGGAACTTAGCATTCCAGACATTCTGAAATATTCCAAACTAATAATATGTGCACCTTATTATTTAAAACTCACAAAGGAGTAAAGTATACATTCTAAAATACATCATTTTCACTGAAATTCCTCATTTATGGTAAGCTTTAATGAGACATTTTAAAAAGAATTGAAAGAATTATCTGTGGAGTCTATACTATAGTAGTAAAAGAGTGCTTGGGTGTGATAGACATTCCACGCATATGCTTGTGTCCCTACCCATACTTACACCTCAGAATGAATTTCAATGAGCAGTACATGCAAAAAAACCAAACCAAACTATCAAAATCCATATTTTCTACAGCCACAGGATCCAGACACAGAATTTAAGTACTTGCTGTAAGTCATGTGACAAAACTTTTTCAGCACAGGAGCTGAACTCAGGCATCTGCAGAGTTCAATTCCAGTGTCTGAACAGAGGTACTTCATGCCATTTAAATCCCTGGAAAGTATCTAAGACATAAAGACAGGGCTGACAGGTAAGGGAGATCTGCTTGATTTCTGGAGCAGTCACTGGAGGCTCAGTGGGATACACTAGAAAAAGTGCCCATCATAAACACTAGTGTGAACTTAAGTTTTGACATCTAAATATAACTCTCTGTACCCTAGTCCAGTCCCAAACCCTTATGAGTGGGTTACAACCATTGCACTAGGCAGCAATGCTTTTGACAGAGCAAAGTAATGTACTTGACGTTACTTGAAAGTGAGGTTACTTGTAGACAGGCTTTTGTTTCAGAGTTGGGTTTTTTTAAAACACATAACTCATTTCTGATTGTTTTATTTTTCCCAGGGTTTTGTTGTTTTTTTTTTCTCCTAGAATGACCAGGAACCATGAGTCAGGAATCTCAAAGTGAAGGTGGTGGAGGTCATCACCTTCTTGTGAGCTGATGAGGTACCTCCAAAGATCCTTTCTACCTTCAATGATTCCATGATTCCCTGATTGCCCCTGACTTAAAATGACACCATGGCTTCTCATAGCAAATGCAAAGGAAACTCCCTGTCTCAAGTCAAGAAGTCTTGCTTAGAAAGTTAGAGGAAATTATATCTGCTTTTACATGCCTAAAAAACAGACAGGCATGCAGGGTTCCATAGTGTCTAAGAAAGTAGAAACTTGAGTCCGGTTGACTTTGGTGGCAGTTTTAAGTCTAACTTGATAAGGATTTTTGCTGATTTTACTGCAGGATTAAGAATATCTCTAGGAGCTACGTGCTTGAGAAGATAAGTACTTTTCTATGTCAGTTCTTAAAATGCTTAGGGGTATACGGTATTGGTTCTTTAAAAATCCTAACGGTAAAGAAAAGAATTAAAAGGCCTAAGTGCTTCAAAGTAAAACCAAACAAAATCCCTAATTTAACAAGCTTTATTTACAGAATTATTGGTGTGCCATATATTCTATGTGCCAGACTTTAATGTCTGAAAGTATCACCATTGAGGCTAGGATTTCTAAGTCTAAATTCTGCTACCTTCTTGGAAGTGCTATTTCACTCATAGACACAATTCAATACAAAAAGCTATGAAAACATACATTGGAACCATGTTTTGAAACTGAAAGTGTACTCAACAGAAGTTAAAGGAGTAAGGGATCAAAAACTGCTCTCTCCTTGTGCCGTCAGATTCCTCTTGATCAGTAGTAAGATAAGCCCTGAGCCACATTTGAACAGACCTTCCTTGTCCCTACAGCTGCCTTCTTTCTAACATATTAAAGTCAGCACAGTTTAGAGTGATTTCAACTTATGAGTGTCCTTTGGTCCTCAGTGATTTCTCCAAGGTCACCACTCTGCCCTTGTGAGACCTCACTTGGAGTATTGTGTGGAGTTCTGGTGTTCTCAACATAAGACGGATGTGGAACTGTTGGAACAAGTCCAGAGGAGGGCCATGAGGATGATCAGGGGGCTGGAGCACCTCCTGTATGAAGACAGGCTGAGAAAGTTGGGGCTGTTCAGCCTGGAGAAGA